>JAVIWB010000439.1:0-155076 GCA_031893035.1 Dermolepida albohirtum | reverse complement strand
ACAATAATTCATATTTTTACAGCTCATCAATTTTCACTGATTTTTTTCATCAAAAACGAATCGTGCTTTTTGCTTCCTCATCACGTGTGTCTTTCTTTCTATTTCCCGAATAGTAATTTTACAACAAAATGAAACGGTTTTACAGAAATTAAAAGCATTCAATGGTTATGGCACAGCAATCTCAATTTAAGGTCAAGGTCGCTTTAATGCTAATGTCAATGTCATTTCAATATCAGGTCATTTCAATGATATCTTAAGGTCAAGAGCATTTCGATGTCAGTCATTTAAATATCGGGGTCATTTTTAGATCATTTTTTATATAGATGTCATTCTAATGTTAAGATCATTTTAATGCCAAAATCAAAGTAATGTCGCTTTTCTACGAGAAGTTTATAGTTTAAGTTGAATCTGATGGAACCTCGACTCGAGTCGAGGATAACAAGAAATCGGAAATATATAGCATTAAATGTTTAGATTGTAGTAAACAATACATCGGCTAAACAAAACGATCGATAGAAACACGGTATAAAGAACATATCCCGCACATAAAATTCAACCGGCCGGAAAAATCGAGTCTAGCAAGACATGTGTTGGATTGTAATCATAGCGTTCACTCCGATTGTTTACAATTGATTAAGAACGTGTATAATTATCGAGATCTAGATACGTATGAAAGTATGTACATTTTGAAGAATAAAAGCCATGTTTTGAACAGTGACCGGGGCTTGAACCAGACGTCTCTTTTCGGTCTGCTTAATGTCAGAAAAAGAGGAACACTGTAATAAATCACATGCAGGTACTTATCGGTCATGTCCGTGTTCCTTCTTCAATGCCATTCATCCTAGTTTAAGTAAAACAATTTTAAAAATCTTGTGAAACGAACATACAGTGTACATTTTGGTTCTCAACGGTGCAGATCGTGTACGGAATTTGTTTTCGTACAGGTATTTTTCGCCATGGTTTATCAGGGGCGACACTTTGCAATTATCTGCTGACGATGACAACTTAGTTGTCGAAATGCGTATACAGAATTTCGAAAGTTAAATATTATTTAGAAAATATATTAACTTTCAATTTAAAGATTATTCACCAATTTTCACCTTCAATAAGAAGTTTGGATGAAGATACTTGCTCCATGCCAGTAGCAATTCGGCTGGACACGTTCAATATTACCTTTGATGAGAAGAGATGGGCTGTTTGGATGAAGACACGTGCTCCATGCCAGCAGCAAACCTTTGACAACAGGATGCTTGTTTCATTTGAATAATAATTCAACTTTGTGTTTTCGCAGTGTAGTTTCAATTTAGGATGTATGACACACTAATGAAGAGCGTATAAATTATGAGCAAGCAAGAATATGCAATGTATGTGAAAACGAAACACGAGTTACTTGATGATAGTTCGTGATCGCGATCACATGACTAGGTTGTATCGATGTGCTGCACATATGGTGTGTAATATAAATTACAAAGAACTTCAGTATGTACCAATTATTTTTCATAACTTAGGGAATTATGATTGGCATGGCAAAAAATTTAAAAACGAAGAAGACAAGTTCTGGTTCAATTGAGTGGCATTTTTTAAAAATGGGATATACAAATTGCCATCACGCCAGCAAGAAGTCATAAATAATTATGGAAATTATATTATTTAATAGAGTTTATTCAAGGTATGACCTGATAATTTAGTCATAAATTTTCATCAAGCGTAGGTCGAATCAATCCAATGTGCTTCCATGAAATATTTGATTATCGAGTTTTAACGAATTCTTAAATAAAAATAAATCTTCCTTATCTCTTATTTTTTATCTTCCATAAATATAATATACTTTATTGAAAAGGAAAATGTAATAGTAAATGTTCTACCAAATTGTAGAGATATAACTAAACAATATAGATTACATAAGAGACGTGTGTGTGTGTATATTCCTTGGACAGTTTCGTCTTGAGCCTTGTTTATTGAAAGTAGTTTAATTTCTGGGGATATAATAACACACAGTGAAACACAGAGTAATGTGAACATTTACAGCTACATGATGTGATCAGTATTTGATAATAAGACGAGAAAGAAAGGCATGTTCGCAAAGGAAACTAAAGCGATAAAATCGTATAATTTTGTATCCAATAAACTGAGACCAAGTAAACATAGCAATCTGTAGGAATACAAAACTATTTTATTTACAAGCAATTTATTGTATGTATTGATCTCGTCTCTGTTTCGTTTCGAATAGTAAATTATCGCCGTTGATAATAGTCTGATGGTGAATAAATTTAAATGCACATGATATTTGAGATTTTAGTTGAATCGATGTTGTCACTTTATTAATATACAAACGAAAGTGAATCACTTCGTAAAAATGCAGGAATTCCACCAAAAACGGTTTAGAGAACCGGGTCCTCAATAAATATGCATAATAATAATAATAAAGAAAATTTGTGTGTATTAATATTTATTAATTTTTGATCTTAATATTGTATATTAATCTCAAAATTGCTATTCTACAATTTCTACTTTTATTTTAATTTAGTTCCATAAATTTAAACCTATACAGTGCAAAATGAAGATCATAGACGATTAATCTATTGTTAACAAAATTTACTTAAATGTCCATAATGTGTTGTTATGTTTTCTGAAATTAATAAACCAACTCACTTTCTGTATCACACGAATCGGCTGTTGGTGCCTAGATGTAGTAGGTTTCTACTCTTCGATTTGAGGACCATATCGCTGCAGTTTGTAAAGATGCTGCGGGATAGTTGGAAGTAATATGTAACAAAATTAATGATATATTATAATGTATATTTTACTTTGTTTTTACATTTAATATTCGGCAATCATTTCTGATGCCCTCTGTATTTGGCATGCTATATCATTCTCTGTCAAAGAAAGAAAATTTGAGCATAACCGTAATTAAAGATTAAAAAAAGTTTTAAACTAAATTATATGGAGATAACGAAGTTGAAGTGTTTCGTAGTAAGTAAGGTATTCTTGAAAAAGAGACCTTAGTTTCTGATTAGCATATATTAGTAAACAAGAAATTTCTCTCTTTGAAATATTTGTGACATTTCAAAACTTTTCAAAATTAGAATTTTTAAAGTCGATCTGTATGAGAAAAAAACAATTTGATAGAAAAATGTCTTACATAGAGGGTGTAAAAAGTATCACAAACTTTAATGGGTATAGTATCGCCCAAAATATGCCCTTTTTTATTATGCACAAACAAACAATATAATTTAAGAACAAATAACAAAATCAAATCATCTCCATTTGACAGCAGCCACGACATCTCTACTCTAAGATATTCGAATTCTTTTGAAAACCCCTACATTGGCTCTGATTCGGTAGTATCCTTTTTTTATCATTTCTTCAGTTCATGGTTCCTCTGACCACATTTTTCGATTACTGTTAGAGAGTATTTCCACAGAACTTTTGGACGTAGATGTAGGAAATGGTGAACCTGTATCATTTGCAGGACTGCCTGCTTTGAATCCCCTTGATTTCTTTCTTGAGTGATATTCGAAAACTTTTGTGCATGTTACGTTTTTAAATGACCTGGACGATCTGCGACAACGACTATAATAAAGATGCCACCGAATCTGATCCAAAAAGAGTTCAAAGACGCTAGTATATTACATACTTTTCATAGGATTAGTTTACCACTTGAGCAAATATGTAATTGGACAATATGGAATAACTATTAAGAAACATCAGAACAGTCCAAGTTATTATGTTACAGTTGAAAATCACTATTTAATATTCAGAAGAATTGTCTTTCTGTGCAATTACGAAAGTTTTTAATCAATATTTAATTTAAAATAAAAAAAAATTATTATAATGACCATTTCAATAGAAAGTGTCTGTTTTAAATACCCGCCATTTTTCACACAATCGACACCGATGTTTAAGGCTATGCATACTTATTGAAAAATATAGAAAAACAGCTACGAAACGTGTAATATATAGTTATTTCAAAGTCATAGAAAATGACTTAATGAATGATCTCTTATAAGATCAGTAGACATAGATATTTAAATATTGTTATTTGTCATCCCATGTGTCAGTATCATAATAAATAAAACCAATGCAAAAAATTCCTGACTATTTTCATTTTATTTAAATAACAAAACAACTACTTTCTTTTGAAATATTTGAAATTATAATTAAAGACATAAACTAATTTTTTTGAAAAGTTGAATAGAGCATTTTCTTAAGTTAAGTGACATATTTGTTGCTCATATATCATGCTATAGGTAAACCAATACCCTCTTATATCACTCTACCATCATAGGCAGAATCCATACATTTAAATATTTTTAAATCATCTGTATAGGTCACAAATTTAGAACAGATGAAGTTTGCGTATATCATTTATGAAAAAATATAAAAGTATCAGCCCTAAGTGACGAGTTCTGTGAGATAAATATAAAGTAACGATTCCATAAAGCACAAGTTTGTGGACAGACAATTTGTGTGGTGACGGTCGAATAAAAGAGTCTACATATGTATATGTCATCTACTCGAGAACTTGAAGTAGATGCTCCATTATCTCTCTAATATGACAAGAAGATTGCCGTAAGTTTATCTACCGCCAGATTGGAAACCATATGCCCTAACTTTACAAATATTTGATAGCAATGTAATTGGATGAATCTAAATAAGTGACATGTCTCTCACTTGAAAATTGCAAAAATATGATCAAATTCCATTGTTCATGGAAGCATTCTAAGTTTATAGAATTAATAGGTAATTAACCATGAGAGAAACAAAGTACAACTCTATATTTTCAAAAAATGTTCAAGAAAAATTCAGTATTATTGCAATTGTTAATTACATTCTTTTAAATGAAAAGATTTGCAAAATCAGATAAATTCAGAATAGTTAGTATCTGAAAGTATCTAAAATGGACGAATACTTTTAATCTCAGATTATAGTGAGAAGTAAACAAATTTTTGGTTATCTAGACAATATCTTTTGACTATTTGTGAAAAGGGTCATAATAAATAGCTAGTCATTGCATGACACATAACAACCATAGCCTTGGATGATTATAACACGGTCAATGGTATACTAAAGTGTGCTTGCTGAAGTCCTTCAAAGAATTTGTTATAATCAACCAAAAGGTCATCATAACAATACTAACCTATAATAATATGTTTTATTTCAAAAGTGAGATATATAAGAATATACATAAAAGTAACTTATATATATATATATATATATATATATATATATATATATATACATATGCATATGCATATGCCAGAAATACGTCATAACAAAATAGTATAGTTATTTTGATACAAAAAAGTTAGTAAGATAATAGCAATTTATTACAAGAAGGCATTGTTAAAGAGTTCTTTTAAAATAACTAAACTTAGTAATATTTCTAATAGTGCAAGTTATTAGTTAGATTACATCCCATGTAATACGCCCCTTTTTGGAATATAATTTTCAGTTCTTGTGTTATGAATAGTACTTAATTACTACTTGAAAAAGCGCTTTTCTTCTTAAAAACCAAACATAAAATATTCATTATATGATTACCATGATAGATCAGTAATGAATTGCTTCGAAAGTGTTCTCTAGATGAATCACTATTTATTTGTTTTACTTTCCTAAATCCATCAGCAAGCAGTCTCTTCATTATTTTGGGGTGAATGATTACATATCTTTATGCATTGCCACCCAATTTGTTTGTGTCTTTTTTAAATGAGTTCGAAGAGGAAGTAGCCGAGAACTAGTCCCGTCCTAAAGTTAGACGCATAATTTAATTCACATTTTTTGAAGATACACACGTTGTGGTGGTTTTTAACAAAAATTACTAATTTTAAAATGTAAAGGTATGGTGAGCTAATCACTTTAGTGTGTTTAAACAGTAGCTTACCTGAGTCCCTGTATTTTAATTGACAAAAACTGCTTTCAGATAGATTTTCTGCAGGTCAAAAATCCCTTTGCTACAAGCTGCATTAGTCCAAAAAATAACAACTTAGCTCCACATACACACACTTAATAGGCTGTCAAAGCGGTTTTAGCCCTTTCACTTCGAGAGAAAACTCTTAAATTGTAGGCCACTTAACCTTGATGTGTGTTCTTCTATAGGTGATCTCCAAGTTAGAGGAGCATCCACTGCAACGCTGAGATAGCAAGTACAATTCACACTGGTAAGTAAATCATTATCGAAGACAACTGCTAGTTCCTTCGGAAGTACATATATTAAAAGACATGATTCGAGTCTTTTTTACTATAATTTCAAATTGTTGTCTAAGATTTGCAAACAATGCATAAGGTAACGTCTACATATAATACAGTCACACAGTCAACGTCTTCTAGAAAATCGTTCACGTATAACAGGAATAGAAGTGGTTTCAGTATGAATTCTATGGAACGCCAAAGTAGATATTTCTATATTTACGTATTCGCACACTGTTTTTGTTTCACCAGGTAGGATTCAAGTAGCTACAAAGTTACCCTCTAAAGCCCACTCTTTTGAGCTTAAAAGAATTTAATGACACACATAGTCAAAGGTCTTCAACAAGTCCATGAAAACACAGACAGTAATCTCCCTATTGCTTAAGCCATAACTTCTTCCAGTAGTTGAAACGTCGTTGGAACAGTAGACCTTTTTTCATGAATCTATTTTGATTATTATGTAAGACACTGTGCTTTATTAAGAAGTCTGCACAATTGCACAATACTTTTACATTAATTTTGACGACATTCGACATTAACGCTACGGCTCTAAACTTACTACGTATCAGTTTTCTTGTTATATATAGGGTTTAGCATTGCAAACTTAAAAATTTCAGCCCATGTTGTAAAGAACCTATTGTATTTAACTTCTGTATGTAAACAAGGAAAGCATCGAATTCTATTTATTTCTATTTACGAGGTATGGCAATTATATTTAATTGCCATACCTCGTTATTACGAGACTGCGCTCCTTCCATCGCGCAGCCGCATCAAGCGAGGCTGTAGTTGGAATGTCATTGACCTTGATACTTTCCAGACAATAGCCCGTTGTTTCGTCCCTCTGTCTGCTTTATTTTACTTTCGAGCTTTAATTGTAGAGTTGTGTTGCTTAGTAGTGCCGTGATAATGATTCACATAAAGATCGAGCAGCGAATTAACCTGAAATTCCTTGTTAAATTAAAAAAGTCGCCAACAGAATGTTTACAATTGTTACAAGAGATGTTTGGCGATAATGTTATGTCACGCGCGCTAGTTTTTGAATGGCACAAACGGTTTTTCTGAAGGGAACGTTCAGAAAATTCATGAAATTGTGCGGAAAAACCGATGTCTGAGCATTCGGATGATTTCCGATATGGTAAACATTAACAAAGAAACAATAAGACATATTTCGCATGATGAATTACACATGACAAGTATTTGTGCAAAAATAGTGCCGAAAACCTCACTCAGGAACAAAAAGATAATCGGATGAACATTTGCTCTGCATTGTTGCTGATCGTTTTTTCGATATCAAGGGTGTCATCATGACTGACTAGATGCCTGAGTGTCGAACTATTAATGGGAAATACTACAAAGAAGTCCTCATCAAGCGGAGGGAAAGGGTAAGGAAGAAGTGACCGGAAAGTCTCGTGAATTCTGTAGCAGGACAACGCACCAGCTCACAATGTTATTTCTGTGAAGCAGGTTCTAGGGGATAAGCGCATTTCTGTGCTTGATCATCCTCCGTATTCGCCATATCTTGCTCCATGTGACTTCTACCCAAAAGTGAAAAGTGCATTAAAGGGAACACATCTTCAGTCTATTCATCATGTAAAAGCAAAAACGAGTTTTTGAAGAGACTGATAAACTACAGCATTGTTTTAAATAGTCCGTTATTTAAAACAATGCTGTAGTTCGACACGTATACAGCGATGCATAGATATGGGATGAGAGTATATTGAAGGGGTTAAAAGTAAAATATCAATTTATTTGCAATAAATAACATTTCTCATACCAGTCTCGTTATTTAATTGTCACACCTCGTATTCAGTAATTTATGGCCTCTGAAAAAAATGATATACCACCAGTAACAGAAAAAATATTTTTGAAACAGATTTTTTTGAATGGGAATATTAACTCTAATGAAATATTTTAAATAATAAATAAACATAATTTATATAAAAAAAATATTGCGTTTTGCAATATTAAGTCCATTAAGAGAAAAACTCTAGTATTAACCAACTTAACGAAATATCCAGTACTTCAGAGTAAAATGAAGAATGGGAAATATCTAAATTAGACACATGTATCTACTTAATAGAAATTATTACGTTTCATCAAACATAAAAGTTTAACATTACTAGCAACAGAATAATGGATATTTTGTGAACAAAACCGCATTACTAAATAATATTGATTCTTATCTCCTCAAATCCTTTCATAACATACAATACCTGTGGTTTAAATATATATGTATATATGTATGTACATACATATGTATATCTCAAATGATACATTATTGCCTTGCTTGCGTATATTGCTATGAAACACGCAAGTTTAGAATTAATTTTCTTCCATCCAGAATATTTCAGTAGTTTCAGTACACATTCAGTTACCATGAAAATCGAATTAGAAATTAGTTTCCGTGGCATAACTTTCGTTTATTAGAACTGTGACTGATTAAATTTCGCGCTGAAATAATTTTCCCACTGTTTCGGAATTAAGCCGCGTGTCCAATTTGACGAGTGGTGTGGAAACGAGTGAAAATTACTTTTCAGTAGTAAAGACAGCAGCCAATTTTTTAAGCGTTTTTGTTGTTTTTGTAAACGGAGCCAAAGCAAATGGGTCTGAATCAATAATGTTTATTATTTTTATAAGCTCGTTAAACGATCTTTTTTATTTCTTATCAACGCTTCTTTCCACAAGTGAAAGATTTGTTTAAAACAGACATACTTTTAAGTTGTTGATGAAATAAATTGACTTTTATTATTTCTACTTTTTGATAAGATTTTAAAATAGAATAAAGTAAACGAAAATAGTTTGTAATTAAATTTTAATAGAAACCATTATTGTTTCTCTATAGGCATTTTATTTTTATACGCAACACTATTTTCATTTTGTTTCAACGTATTATAATTACTTTGTCCTCTTTTCAAAATAGTATAAGTTGACTAAGAAATACATATATTAATTCTATTAAGCATAACAAATTCTATATACATTATATAATAATTCTATAATAATCTAAAAGATTTTGCGTAAATATTCAAACACTTTAAAATTACAAAACAAAGCTGAATATTATACAAAAATGAAATTTTGTAGGCTTTCACGGTTAGTACGATATCACTAATATATCACTAATATTACATTTCTGAATGTTGCCGTGCGCATACTCTTATAATCAATGTTTCACTATTCGTACTACATAAATTGTTGCCACTTTCTGATAAAGAGCTATCAACCCGTCAGAAGATTACCTTAGGACACTGTCTAGGTACATCAGCCCATTTCACGTATATGCATGTGTGTGTGTATATTTAATATGTTCTTCTCTAAGCCCATTTACCGTCGATATGATGTTCAATTCCTATAGAATCCTCACTCACTTCCTAACTCCTTCTCCAGCTCCTCGGCTGACATGACTCATATCGACCTCTCAAACATCATCCATTTAATTCTCTCTTTGTTTTTTCTCATTCCTCTCTCTCTCTCTCTCTCAATTTTTTAGAACAAAATTCAAATTATATCAAGTGCTATATTTAACCAGATGAGATAGATATTTTTAAATTTTCGTAGAGACTCCTACCCGACGGCAAAATCAATCATTGTCTTTCCTCATTCTCCTCTTTGCTTCTGCTCCTTTCTGTTATGTATCTTACTTTTGTAAATTCATTTTTCCACACTCACAGGCTACATCTGTGCCAGACGCCTTATCCTAATCAACTGCATGCTTGTCCATATCAAGTCCCCGTTCTCATGGCTTACTTTAGGGATATATAGACTCTTCTACTTGTTTCAGAACATTAAACTCTCTTCGCCTGTCCTTATAGCTTTATAGCTTATGTTCTTTGTTATATCTATTGACCAGCTTGTAAGGTCTCTGGAATTTTTTATTGTCAGTTTGATTTTCTGTTTCTAAATTTGATTTCTATTGACCTTGCTTTGTCTGAGTTTTTTACAATATTGTTATGTATCGCCAGTACGATAGAGACCCTTAATCGAAACCTTAGTTAATAGATTGTGCTTAGCGAATCAGTGTAGGTACTTATATCTTTCTTTAGATTTCTTTTGCGCCAATTTATCTTACAGGCGGTCTCTCTGGCAATGTCTACGTGAGTTGAAAGAAGCAACATATCTATTCTTCTAAAAACTCCATCACTATATTTAAAGTTAATAAAATTAATACACAAACAATATTTAAATACTCCCTATGTACATTTCGCCTTACTGTATCTTTAGAAGAACTAAAATTGAACTGAACAATTATTTTAAGAAATGGTCTTATATATACATCCGTTACAAATATCTTTCTACAAAGTTCTTATAACTAATTAATTTAATTATTAAGTAAGACTTGACTATTACTTATTTGGTGCACTTCATACAGGCCATCTAATATTTATTAGGTGTTGTTTTCAAGTAAGTACTGTTCTAAATATAGCCGCTGTAGTGCTAGTAGACTATCCGCGCATGCGCACTGAGCACATACATCTGTTGGTTAGTCACAGATACCAGTGTAGAAGAATTGATCGTGTTTACATTTGCTTGTGCGTATTTAGAATACCATAGAGGATGAATATCTCGACAACTGCGAAATACGCGGTGTGATTCGTTTTCTGCACGCAAAGGGTGTGAAAGTGGTCGAAATTGATTCCATAGAGAAAACACTATGATGTGAAAATAGATTAAAGCACTTAAAGATGGCATTACATCATATGGCTGGGAACAACTTTATTTGCCTCTGTATACTTCCGACCTAACGGCCAATGACTATCACTGTTCCTTCATTTGAAAAAACATCTTAGGTGGTCAACGCGACGATGATGATGATGGCGACAGATTTCTATGAGAATGAAATTTAGAGGCTGGTTGTACCAAACGACAAAGACCTTAATATTGGTGTTAATTATATTGAAACGTAGGTACAGGCTTTCTTATAAAAATAAAATTGTTGGAAAAATTTCACCTGTGTTCCTTTCATATCTAAGCAGTTCTTACTTCGTGACCCATGAAAATTTCGGCGCGACTCAAAAATTGAAACACACTGCTCTAGAACATGTTAAATTTGTAGGCAATATTTAATGGACAGTCGTCACTTTTAGGCGACTTGGTCTACAAGCATTACGCACTGCAAAAGTAATAAAGTGTATGTTTCGTAAGCAGGTCTTACTGTATATCAATTCTAAATTTAGAAACTTCCCTATTAAATTTTTCTAAAATAAATTTTGGTACATATATCATTACTATAATCAAATGAAAGAATATTCCTGATTTTTGTCTGAATTGTTTTGATAGCTTAAAATAGCGATTAATTGCCCATTGCCTTCTTCGCAAAAATTTTGTAATCTTAAAGTTTATTGAAACCTATATTCATTTTTTAATTAAAGATTATATTCTTGTAAATCGGAAATTAAATGAATTTGTTAATTTAATCTCTATATTCCCGAATTAAAATAATGTAATTTGTTATTACACTTTGAAACTTCGTGATACATTGTGTGTTCTTTCTAATGACAAATTTTTATCTGCTAAAACTAGACAATAAACTGCGATATTCTTTTAATATCAAAATGTATGCATATGTAAGTGTATAGAAACATATATTTCTACACATTCAGATGTATGTATGTACATATATCCTCGTCTTTATTTAGATTGTTGCTATTTCTATCGTAATTTGTTAAATTAAATACATTACAAACATGTCATATCTTTCTCAACTTCTTCTGTTCAAAATTAGTTTCACCAGCGCAAACACAACGAAGAAAACTTCCCTATGAAGTGACACTGATGTTCCAAACGAAAAGAAAAAATACGTATGTACGTGCGTCCAATCCAAATACACTCTTAACCATCACGAAACAAATGTTAACGCCACAGTTGCTTAAGGCTGTTCTATGAAGATAAATAGAAATGAATTTTGTAAACATCTTTATTCTTTTCATATCTTCCTTTGTGTCTATTTATATCCAACCGTTCTTGCATAATTAATTTGAAGCGCATTAGTTATTTTAAACTTTCTAATACAAGCTGATCCCACTACAACTACTAACTGTATTTCAAACTGTATTCTCGTACACCTTAGATCTAGAAGGTTGTTAAATTCAAATTTATAAAAATAGAAACATATGGAAAGGGAATCTTCAGGTATCTGTAATGGATTTGGGTTTAGCTCGTTAAACAAGTTCGAAAAAGTTTTAAGTTTCCTAAATACACACTTTTAATTTATATCTACTACAGTATAATTTATTATTATTTGTTACCTTTTCGGAGTACAATTCTTTAGTGAAATATAACTTTTCATATTTTTTGACGGTCGATATTAAGTTTTCTATTAAAATAAAAAGCAGGATAATAAAGAATTTCTTGTGATTTGCGTATATATGGAACTTATCTACTACTTTAATTTAAAAGTGAGAGTAAACATAACAATTTTTTTTCTATCTTTTCGCGTTTTTAATACCATTTTAAAAATAATATGTTGGGAAGGCTTTTAAAATTAAACAATATTAATAACACAAAAATTGTGGAGAACAATCAACCGACTTGTATCAAGTTCAAAAATCGTTTGATAGCTAACGAAAACCTATTTTTACAAGAAAAAATTGTAATTTATATTGAAACAAGGAATTTAATATGGAATTAAATAAACAAAGGCTCGAACAAGTAGATGTATTTAAATACTTAGGAGTGAATATCCAAAGAGAAGGGCGTATTGATGAAGAAATAAACGAAAGAATAAGTAACGCGTCACGAATATATCACTGCCTGAATAAAGCGCTCATCAGCAAAAAGGAAATCACCATGAAGACCAAAATGGCAGTGTATAATAAGACAATCTTTAGGCCAATCTTAACATACGGCAGTGAAAGCTGGGTGCTAACATAAATAACGGAAAGTAAATTAAACGCAATGGATATGAAATATTTAAGACGAGTCAAAGGCATCACAAAGCGGGACAGAGTAAGAAATGATAAGGTCAGAGGGGTCGTTCCAATAAACATCATAATAAAAAGAAACCAATTGAAATGGTTCGACGGTAGGCAAGTGAAGCAGGTATGGGAGGCAAAAGTACAAAATAGAAGAGGAAAAGGACTGCCAAAGAAAACGTGGAACGATGAGGTAGCGGCGACTCTCAAGGAAAGAAATGCGACATGGGGCGAAGCAAAGATAAATACCAAAGACAAAAAAGAAAGGAGAAAATTTGTACATGTTTAAACTGAAGTGTAATATACCTTACACCTGCGGGTAGAAAGGTTTTGATTATATATATATTGAAGGTAATTTTGATGGAGTTTGTGGTTGATTAACTTGATCACTGAAGGTTGATATATAACCCCTTGCCACATTAATTTTCGTATTCTGTATACGTATTTCGACAACTAAATTGTACGTTTTGGCTTTCAGCGGTACGGATCGCGTACAGAATTTGTTTCCATACGAGTATTTTTACCGTAGTTTTTCAGGTACGACACTGTTTAATTATTTGCTGATGATGACAACTTAGTTGTCGAAATACGTATACAGAATACGAAAATTAATGTTGCAAGGGATTATATATCAATCTTCAGTGATAAAGTAATTTATATTCTTAGTACATTTTCTGGCGAACATTTCATAATCTAAAGAAAATTTAGTATTATTGCTTATTACTAAGGTTGAACAATCCTCCGGGTAGCTAGCGACAGAATCCGTTAGGGAGTGAATGCGTGCAGGCACTACCAATAGCTTGCATCATGTCAGTGACGCGAAGATGTCTCGCAAAGATGTATTGTTAACTACGACGGGTGTCAATAAATTTCAATTATTGTACTACATTAGAATATATAACAACTATAATTAAATATGTTTTTTGGAACATTAATATTTTGCCGTATGATGTTAGACTGCAAAATACACATTCAGAGCAAACGCCACGTGTTGAATGCCAAATGTGAAATACCATGTCATAAATTTGTATTTAATTTTATTGTTATGTTAACCATGTAACATTACTCAACATGTAGTAGAAGATGAGAACTTTCGTGAGTATTGGAGCAAATATATTACACATTCGAAAAGACAACTACAGTATAATTTACCGCAAATGAAAGACGCGTTTACGGACCTTATAAAGACAGTGTTAGAAAATAACAAATATGGCTGTCGGTTAATGAAATTACAAATGCTAAAAAAATTGTGTTGCGAATATATTTGTATTCACTGCCTCTTCTTTTATGCTCTTATTGTAAAGTAGTAGATAAGTTCCATACCAAATAATAAACCGAAGCTTAAAAATAGTCCTGCAATTCCAAAAAATGATACTGAAATTTAAAATAAAATATATAAAAATAGTTTATCGTTATTTATATTTGATTCATAGGACTATGGTGTTAATTAATTGGTTTATATGCAACCGTTCAGTCTAATTACGGGATCATTTGAGAACAGTTAGATCTTAGTTTGTTGCATTTATGCTACAGTTTTTAAATTGTTGTTTAGCTAGTTGAACAGAAGATACGTGTGGAGGTGTGTTTTTTAAGTAAGAGCCGTTTGAAAATAAAAACCAAACGAAAGAAAGTTTTCAAAAACCAAATTTATTTTAAGATTCTGCATACATTTCTCTATTTTTCAATATAGTTGCCAAGTTTGTTTAAAAACCTATCAAACCTTACAACTAGATTTTCAATACCGTCTTCATAGCAACCTGCCGCCTGCTCCGAAAACCAAGAGGTCACGGCCGTTTACATATCTTCGTCATTGTCGTAGTGGTTGTTGTTAATAAACTGTTCTCTATATTAATATTACTCATAAAATTTGATAACTCTAATTTAGTCAATAACTCTAATTTACTTGCTAGTAAATTGCACATTATGTAAATTTTACCTTCATCAATTTGATAGCTGCAATTTAAGTAATTAAGGACCTTTTAGTAAAATAGCTTATGATTCATTAGTCTAATATTATCTTTGTATTTTTGATAACTCTAACTTAATTAAGAGCTCATGAGGCGGTTAGCTCATCATTTTGCTAACTGGCTAATAATTATTTGCTTTTAGCGAGCTAATTACAATAGTTTTTATTTGTTTCACGTAATATTTTTCTCTTCATAGACCACAGTCTACTATACGTGATATAGTTAATTATTTAATGTCATTATTGATTCAGTAGTGAACTGAACAGCTCAGTTTGTTTTCCAGGACTGCAATCCTTCAAATATTGTAAAGCTTCTTTATCATTATTGATGTTTGTAATCAAAAGGTGTTATTACCAAAACTTTGTGCATATTTTTAATCTTTCACTATTCTTCACCTTTTTAATTAACATACTCCATTATTCTTCACCTTCTTAATTAACACACTGTTTCCAGTACTCGCAAGCCGCTACTCTATTTGCTTTTTGATATAGTGTTATCAAAAGCAGAACCCAACAAACACACATTCTAGACATGTCTAAGTGTTAAGAAAGTAAAAACACTTTAACGTCAACCTGTGTATATAGTTACTGCTTTAGTGTTAATAGTTTCCTCAATCAGCACACTAATTCAGACATCTTAAGGGCCTAGAAATATGCACATTTTAAAATTCTAAGCCAGCGAAACAAAATTTTTCTATAGACGATTCTAAGGCGTCTCGTCTCAATCACGGAAAAGTTTTTGTTACGGATTTTCTCAAGCGAACCTAAAACATTAATAGCATATCTTTGATATTTCATTTCATACATCACGATTCTTAGATTCTTAGATTCTTAGTTACTGAAGCCTATTTTTCGAATAATCTTTTCTATTTGACGATATAGCGCACCTTTCGTACTCATTTCTGAATTCAACCTAGTGGTCCATTTCCTATCCAGAAAGCGATTGTATTATGAAGGACTACTAGTAGCGTAGTGAAAAAAACTTCCAGGACTACAACGGACCATATTTTTTTGAGGAAGGTAATCAAGCAGTTACTATCAATCCAAAACTACATATATGTAAACATGGTTTAAAACTTTTTCAAATCATCTTTTAAAGATATGTATGTAGAAAATGTCTGGAACAAAGAGGATAGTACCGTGGTATACACGACCCGAATTCAGGTGGATACATCTGTAAAAGAGAATTTCAGAAATAAGTTACATCAATGTATATTGAACGGTGGCCACGAGCTTAGAGATATTTTGTTTAAAACTACATAATTTAAACGGATAGATTAGGTTCTTTCATTATCAGAAAATAAATTTTATCTATCGGCTATACTTTTTCTTGTATTCACCTTCAATAAAGGAATTTTTCGTGACCCGCCTTGTCTTTAAAGAAGATGACGACGCGGAAATTGGCACAATTTATAGTTATTCTTAGTAAAAATATACTTAACTGGACCCCTTATTGAAGAGTTAATATGTTAAAGAAAGAAATTAACTGCTTTACATTTACAATAATTAGCAGTCGAAAATCTTCCTAAAATGTTTTGGTAGTAATGGTTTTGCGTATTTGGCAATATTGGCATTGTAAAAGATCAAAGCTAATCATTTTTTAAATTTAAAAGTAAACACATGTAACTGGAAAGTATAGATTAATTTGAAAATTTACTAAATGTTCATTTGTTACAGTAATCTAACATACGATGGCAACCAGATTCAATAAACATATTTCCACGAAAGACGTCAAAGAAAACTACGCATTATTACGTACAAGTTGGCGTGTTCAGGCGAAATTATTTTTCGAACACTCAACTCTTCACGGAGTGAGATACATACAAGAGAAGGGCAGACCCTTCGCTGAAAGGTATGTAAAAATAAACTCCACTTAAATGTAGTAGTTGGTAGTGTATAAATATCTACGTAGTGGTTTATTTACAGTTTATTTAAGGCATAAAGCTATACCGAGAATGTATATACATACGCACATATGGAAAGATTTTACAACCTAATGTGGATATACAGTAATAATAAAATCATTTCCATCGCTAAGGTGACACTTTTATAGATTTTGATGTATTTAAAACTGCAAAGTTTAAAATTTAATTGAGCCAATTAAAATGACACTTTAAATTTATGTTATGGGGGAAATTTATAAAGCATTTCTTATAACAAAAATCAAAGTTGCCGACAACAACTTCAGGTACAACTTAAGCAGGCTATCCTAAAAGTAATTCCATGGATGCAATTGATAATCCAATCCAAAAATATATAGATTGGGTACTCCGGAAAAAAATTTATTGTAATTTTTTCTTAATAAAATAACAAAATTTAACTGAAAACTTCCAGTACCTTTTTTGAAATAATATACTTTTATTACTGTATTTTTACAAGAAGATTACACATAGAAATTGACGGAGTTTCTAACAGCTCAAAGATATCAAACTTACCGCTTATATTGCTTACGATTATAGAATGGTATACAGAAAACAAAATGATCTGTTCCTTAATCATCTAACATAAGTTCATAAATCTCTAGGAAACTATCTGGAAAGCAAGTAGTATTACATGTTATTAATGTTAAAAATAAAGTCCATTAAATTTGCATTTTGTATAATTATGCCTCATTGCATAAGAATGTTGCCATGCTTTAAAAAGTCAAAACAGGGGAGGAAAAACAGTTTATATAATAATAACTTATAAGCTGCCTTCCTAAAACAGGAAATAGCAATGGGCAATTGTCTTTCTCCATTTATAGGGGGCCTATTCATGAGTAATTTTGAAGTTTAATTAAAACATAAGGCTAAATATTTTACAAGAATTTGGATTAGGGATGATTTCGCGATTTTCAATACACTTAAATGCAACTTCGAAGATTTCGTCAAGCAATTAAATTCAAAATTTCCGACGATTAAAATTACAGTAGAAAAAGAAAACAATGACGCGTTGCCTTTTTTGGTCACCCTAGTCATTAAGAATAATCTTAAAATAGAAATCGGTATTTTCCGAAAAGAAACCAATGTCAATAGATTCATCACGGTGAACTAAAATTTATAGCATGCAACAAAAGATGGTTTCGTTCAGTTTCCTTATCAATCGTTTGCTGAATTTAGTACTAACAAAAGTAAGATACAAAAAAGAATTGATCTTTATTAAGAATATCGCCCGATACAATGGTTTTGATTCGGAAATAATCAATGGTTAATTAGGAAGGCTAACATAAGAAAAACAATCCAGGATACCACATATCTGTCACCTCAAAGCACTCGGGCCAAGCAGATTTCATGTATACCCTTTCACCGTTTGATGAAAAACTTGAATAGGGTCTTTAAAAAGAGCGCGCTTTTCAAGTCACATTTCGGTCCACTAACTCCATCAAATCCCTTTTAGGAAATGCAAAAGACAAAGTCGAGGACAACAAAAAAACCGGAATTTACGGTATTAAATATCTCGATTGCAGTAAACAATACATCGGCCAAACAAATCGATCAATGGAAACCCGGTATAAAGAACATATTATGCACATAAAATTCAATCGACCAGAAAAATCCGGTTTAGCAAAACAAGTGTTGGAATGTAACGCGGATTATTTGCATTTGATAATTAAGGTGTATAATTGTCGCGAATTAGGTACGTATGAAAGCATGTACATTTTGAAGAACAAAGGCCATGTAGTTAACACTGACTTAGGGCCCAATCATAACTCATCTCTCTTTGGTCTCTTAAATGACGTACAAGGGAAAGTGCAATAAATCACATGTAGGTATTTGTTTTTTCTTTCCCTGTTTCCATTTTTCTATTTGTCTTTTATCTTAGCTTAAACTAGAATACAATTTTTAAAAATCATGTGAAACGAATATACAGTGTGCTTTTTGGCTTTTAACGGTACGGTTCGTGTACGGAAGTTGTTTTCGTACGGGTACTTTCCCATAGTTTTCCAGGTGCGACACTGTTTGATTATCTGTTGGTGATGACAACTTATCTGTCAAAATACGTATACAGAATACGAAAATTAATGTGGAAGGAGTTATATATCAACCTTCAGTGATTAAGTTAATTAACCACGGGCTACATCAAAATTACCTACCTGCCTTCTAGAATTGTCTAAAACTCTAGGCTATTCTATGTAAATAAATTATAATTTTAAATAACTTCAAATAGTCTAAGCATATAAGAAAATTTTAATTAACTGCTAAATTAATTAACGAGTATTAAAGAACGAAAATGTATGAAAAATACATGAATTTATTTCTATGCGTATGTTAAAAAAACTTTATTACTATATATTAAATTAACATGTAAAAAAAGTAATTTCATGGACTTCTGTATACATATACTTATATAAGTATATGTTACACTTGAGTTTTTCGCGGACGTACGATGAAGATGTATTTTCCTGGGTTATAAGTCGCGTGTGAGTTGTGTCCTGAGTATCTTTCTCTCCACGTTTCAACGAGCGTACTCGTCATCATCTGGTCTGTTGCTTACTGAAGCTGAACCTAATAGAACACTGCCTGATAAGTACTTATTTCATGTACAACAACCAAAAGTACCGAAGTCGAAGGTGCGTCGATGGGATCTCCTCTATTACCAATTATTGCCAACATTTTCATGAAGAACTTCGAAATAAATATGTTAAATATCTGTGTGGATAAACTTTCCTTGTGGTTGTCATATGTCTATGATACGTTTGTGATCCAGACACATGGCAGAGAGAAACTTGAAAGCCTCCTACACTATCTGAATGCCAAACATACGAAAATTCAATTCACAATGGAGGTAGAAGATCAAGTAAAACTACCCTTTTTGACGTGCTGGTGATTAAAAAGGAAAACCGGAGATTAGGACACACTTTATATCAGAAACTTACACACACTAATAGATACTTAAAAGCACAATATCGACCAAGTTTTTACTATACACGGAAAGATAGTCGACGAAACAGGCAACGCAATAGTCATAATTCCACTAAAAAATCAGAGTGTGGACGAGATTTCGTTCGAGTGTGATCAATCCTACGTGAGGCAGGCAAATAGACGAATCAACGTTAGAAGAGAAGAACACAGAAACGCAGTTGCCAAGAAAGAACTAATATCATCGTTGGCGCAACCTAGGCTCTTAAGAGGACATTCTATCGATTTTTCAGGTTTCGGGTTTTAGCGAAGAGCGTAACCCTAACTATAAGAATTATAAGAGAAGTGATCGAGATAGAGAACACAGCTAACAGCTTGAATAAACGTAATGATTGCTAACGCCTGACGCACACATGAAAACCCCTTCTGGTTGACTTACAGAATAAGACTAAAACAAATCGCGACAGACCACAATCTCCATACGGATCGACTGCAGAATACATAGATATCTGGATCAATCACAAGCAGTCGAGCACAGACAACGTGACACTTTCGGTCTCGTCGAAACATTGAGAGAACGGTTCTTCTCAGGACACAACTACGTGGTTTTGAACCCAAGAATATATATATATATATATATATATATATATATATATATATATATATATATATATATATATGTATTTATAACTATAGAGCACACTTCTTTCCTTCCTGATCTGGACGCGAACTTTACGGCCCTCTTATTAACCTTGTGTAAATTACGGGTTACGTAAATAACTCCAAAAAATTTAAATTACGGGAAAAACGGCGACAAATTGGTAATATAAACCAAAATTGTGATTAGTATTTAGCATCGTTTGAAGGGAAGAAATACCTAACTAATCTTTCAATCTACTCAAAATACTAAATATTCAAAGCAACAAAATCGCTAATGATCCCGATCAATCTGTTACACAGATATCAAAAGTGTTACTTTACAATCTCGCATTCAAAGTCACACCTGCGCGGCAAAACACATAAAAACCGAACCACGAAGAAATGGTACTAACTGATATCGAATACACCAATGTTCAAAATAATGGAACAGACAATAGAAATGAAATTTTGAAAAATTATTAAGAAAGGAATGAAATTAATGATCCAGATGATCTTAATTCACATAGGAAAATACTGCTATACAAAGTTTCACTACAGTTATAAAGGAATATAAAAAGAATCAACTATAGAATAAACAAAATGTACCAATGTAAAGTTATTGTCTCATTCACGATCAATTTAGTACTTTACCCGTTATGAATAAAACAATAATTTCTTTCCATTACAAAAAAGGTAAGTATAGGAAAAAGCGAAAATTATAGTCTCAAAAAGGAAACAAAAAATAAAGATAAAAATAAAGTCATAATACTAGGGTCTTTTAACAAAGTCTGAATTCACTTTGGTGTTTTACTATTTACTAATTTTATATTTAATGTCCACTTTTAGTGTATTATTAAAAATTAAATAATCGTAAATGTACACACTAGTTTTTGATTGGAGAAATAAACTGTTAATTGAAAACTTGTCCAGTAATCGCAATTCTTAGTTGTTAGAACGATATCAAGAGTTAATACTTTTACATTCTTTTTCGAATCTACTGACGGTCTAATATACTTAGTACGAGGAAAACTAGAAAAAATCTACCTGGCCATGATAAAAACTAATTCTACGTTGCCTAATAACGTCTAATCGTGACAACATTCTTCTATTTAGGTGTGTTGCCGTAAATCAATTGAATCTAATCCAGGAAGCGGTAGGCTATTATATGCAACTAATCTTGACGCTTAGGCGTAAGTTTAATCAATGGTTCTCGATGTGTGTCGATTGAAAGTTTCTACCAATGATAAATACTAAATTTATTTGAACTAGACATTTTAACGATTCTACGCCATGAACTAGGTATAAGTAAAGCTTCGTTAAGGCAACTCCAAAATTGTTGACTTCCAAATAAAAACCGCTTAGGCAACAAATTTCTCAAAACAATTTGGCATTTTTGGATACAGACGTTGACATGCAATGAGATTCGATTACATCAACGGATTCTAGACACAAAATAAGTTCATAAGGGTTCTCCGTACTAAAAAAGCCCCGGACTTGTCTTCAGCTGGAAAACTCATGCTTTTTTGGAACCAAACAACTAATTATTCTTCATGTCAAATAGCACTATAATAGCAGCACGTATGGTTTTTGATCAAATAGTCCAGCTTTACGTCACAAACAAGTCTTTCTTGTTCATAACAATGCGTCAATTTATAAATCAACCGAAACCAAACCCATTCTCCGCGAGCCGAACTTTTTTGAGTTGGACCACCTGTCATATAGTTCGGATTTTACGCCGTACGCTTTCTTTTTATTTAGAAATTTGAAAGAGCACGTCAGAGAACGTTATTTTGTAAACGATAACCAATTGAAAGAGGAAATCGATGCCTATTTTGAAGACCAACAGAAATCATTTTTCTTCTGATAGAATAAAGTCATTGCAAGATAAGTGGCACCGAGTGCGTTGAAGTTCAGGGAGATTACGTTGAAAAATAAAAGTATGAAAAAAATCGTAGATGTTTTATTTCATTGTGATGCTAACAACTATTCAAATTACTTTCGTATTAATCTATTCCACAATTATTCATGTGAGAAGTGCGTTGAAACATATTCTTTTCAGTTCAAAAGAAGGGTAGTATGTATTAAATTTTAAAACATATTAAACGTATTATATTATAATAAATGTATTAAATTATAAAACTTCTCAAATGATTATTCAAGTAACCCAATCAGTATTTTATTTGGTAATACTTGCAAGTGCATCTATTGTGAAACCCATTACATTTTGTTTTTCCACTGTAACCAGTCATGTATTTGACATCATCATTTCATATACATACATCAATGACTCACTCGAGATGAATCAACTTCGAAAATCAGACATTTGTAGGACAAATTTAGGAATATCACAGATTTAGTCACGGTGCCATATTTTTTGACAATGATTGTACATGTTGGCTGCTTCTCAACGAGACAGGACTGATTCGTCCGACTGTGAAAGTTAAAAACATATAATTTCCTCTTAGTTCTCCTAAGTATTCGAATATTAATTCATATCAAAGAGAAACGCGATTCTGAAAATATATTGCTCTTTCCTTGCGTATGTACATGTGCACGCGTTTCAAACGACAGAAAGAAGATACTTGATTCAAATCTTAAATAGATCTCTTTTCTACTCGCACAGACGCACGTCCAATAATAACATTGACTTGTCTTGCCGCAACAGACTGACTCATAAAACTAGAGTTTATCCCTTTTATACTACCCTGGATAAATAAATTATAAATATAGAATGTGTTCGGTGAGTGAATACAAGCGACTGAATACATAGTTAAAGAAATAGTCGTGCAAACATGTTTAAATCAGTTTATAATTTGTGCGTTTTGGAAAGTTCATGTATCTGCTATTCAGTTTTCGAGAACAAAGAATTTTACAAAACTGTGTGGGGATACGTTTTTCGCGTTTTTTCAACATTTACACTTTAGAACTGGCTCATCTGCATCTTCAGTATTTTTAAATCTGTTTGCAAAATTATACTATTTTTTATTTACATTAATATATTTTGGGCCGTCCTTTGTATGTGGAAGCCTTCTATTAACAAATTTTAAACTAATACTGCATTATGTAGTTTTGATAGCAATGGCAGTTCATAAAAGAATTACCATCCCAAACTAAAAGATTTCATTCTATTAATAAATAAACAGAGTATTGCAATTCACTAATTTTATTTTTAATTAATGCATATGATAATTGTTTCTCCACACAGTAACTTGGTAAGATGTTTAAAGTACACTATATTCCAACGTAAATTGTAGAAACTCTAACGAAATTATATTTTTCTACAATATATAATCAAACTAGAAAATGACAATAAATTAAAAATGTTGGGAAAAGCACGTTCGGCTAGGCTATTAAACTTTTTATTCCCTAAACAGATTTAGTAACGGAAAATCGTTTAGATCAATTTGTTTATTAAATTTTTCAATTTTTTAAATTTATTAATTCCTAAACATTCTAATAGATTTAGTTTATGTCCTTTGTTTTCTATATGCATTACTTTATATTCAAAATTTGATCTACGATTATTATTACATAATTAGCGAAAGAAAAATACGTTTTTCTATTTATGTATAAGTTTCTGCGTTTTGACACACATTTATCAAAAGTTCTACCTGTTTGAGCAAAATGAAAATCAAGGCATATACCACATATTACTTTTAGACTCTTAGGGTTTAGTCTTTGTTATTTTTGATGTGTTTTGCAAGAGAATTATTAGTTTTGAAATCTACTTACTGTCTGATTTACAAGTGATGGCGAGGCAAACCACATGCGCAGTAGACAAGCATCTCCCACAAAACTCCCTCCACTTCTTAAATTACATGTTAAAGAAATACTAAAAAGTCTTTTAACTCAAATCACTTTTTTATATTTCAAAATATCATATCATATTTATTTCAATAATTAAATTATATTTAGGATAATTTTTAAAAACCTTTGCACGCCTCTGCCTGCATTATCTACATAAGTAACTTATACGAATCGCAACCCAGAGTGCGAATGCTTAACCTGCGCACCTGTTCGCCACCACAAAATAATTCCACAGTATATATTTTGTTTTTAAAGAAATTTTGTCAATTTAATACTCAGAGGTCCAATGTAAGTAATTACTTACTCTACATTTATTGACAACATCTTTTTTTGTGTTGGTAGATAAGCTATGCGGATTCTGGCCTAAAATCCTTTTCTTATGAAGCATCATTTTTTAAGATAGTTTTCGAAGTTTTCATAATATTATTTTCATTTACTATTTTGCAAAAAAATTCTCTTTCATCACAACTTGCATACCTTTTTAGACAAGTCGAGTTGTTACTTTCAACTGAGATTTTAAGTACTGCTTCAACCACCCTATTACACAGATCCAGTCCCAAGTAACTTCTACATTTTTCTCAAATTTAAACTATTTCTTGTCGGAAAGAAAGACGAAGACCTTACTGCACCAATGCCCTATTAAGGATCTTGAGAAATATTATTACAAAAAGGAATCAATATACCATTGCATTTCAATATCGTTGGTTCAAATGCATTGAAGTCGAAAGAGAATATTTTCAAAAATAATAAAACCGTAAAGGGTATTTCAAATTGACGTATCTGGGGTGAGGAAAATCCACGAATTATTCATGAGAAACCTGTGCATCCTAAACGAGTTACTGTTTAGTGTGCATTATGGTCAGGTGGTGTAATTGGACCTTATTTCTTTGAAAATGCTGCTGGTGAAGCTGTAACTGTCAATGGTGATCGATATCGTCGGATGATAACCGAATTTTTGTGGCCTGAATTAATGAATATTGATCTAGAGGAAATGTGGTTTCAATGGGATATCGCTACACCACACTTTGCACACGAATCAATTGATTTATTGAGGGAAAAATTTCGTGTAATCTCAAGAAACGCTGATGTTAATTGGCCACCAAGATCATGTGATTTGACACCATTAGACTATTTTTTTTGAGGTTATGTGAAAAGTTAGGTTTATGAAAACAATCCACAATCAATTCCTGCTTTGAAAGATGAAATTATTCGTGTCATTGGTGAGATAGACCCTCAATTATGTCAAAATGTCATTGAAAATTTTAACAAAAGAGTGAACGTCTGTGAAGTTGCAACAGAAGGCCATTTGGTACATATTATTTTTCGCATATAAGTGTCATAACTGATACTTTAATTACCAATAAAAATTTTTTGAAAGTGAATGCAAATTACGTGTTTTATTTATTCTTTAAAAGAAACGCGAAATTTTAAACACCCTTTAGCAACTCCAAACACCAGAATTAAATTCGTTGTAGAAAGACAACTTTACAAAAACGAATTGATTGTTTATTTATCGGATGGTGACTTGTTCGAAATACTTGTTCGCGATAAGTTTCATTACTCAAAAAATATGGCGATACCTAACATACATCTGAGTTATGCATACAATTTAGTAGCAGGAATAAAAAACTTTGTCAGAAAACTGTAAGCAATAACGGTGACCAGAAACTTTATTAATGGTAGTGCGCGTTTTTGTGTATTTCGTCAAAAAAATTTTTTTTATAAATTATTTTTGTTTCAGAAATGTCGCCCACTTTAAATTTATGTACAGCGTATGTATGTATGTATGTTATTTTCGTGAACAAAAAATCAGTATTATTCTTACTTGATATATCTAACTACTTCTTTGAAGTTCAACTTTAACCAGTTATTCACTTTACACTTTCGCTTATTTCGAGTACGATTTTAGAATGATGTTATTGCAATTTAAATTTGCCATTAAATTGAACATACGATGACAGAGTTGCGAATTGACTCACTTCAAAGCGTAGTTATATTAATATATTTTCACTTTCCAGATTGATGTGGTTTGTTTGCGTCAATGTCAGTGCTGTAACGGCCATGATTATCATTGTCAGTCTGTGGGACAAATTTCAAACCAATCCAACAATTACCGGTCTGGATACGGATTTTCATAATTGGGACGTAGCATTCCCTGCTATCACAGTATGTCAAAATATTCCTGTTAGTGCTACATTAATTCAAGAGTATTTAGAAAGGTAATTTGCTACATAAATGTTCATATGTTACATATACAGACCGATTATTTATGTTATAAAATACGATATTTGGCATATAAAATATAAAAACATATTTCATATAAAAATATGTACAAATAAAAGAATTTTGCGTGTGCGGAATATTTGAAAAAAAAGTAGTATATCGGCGTTTCCTTTTAAGCGAAACATTCACTATCTTATGCCAAAATAACAGTAGTACAGTTAAATCTAATCATGTTATGAAGACGTACACTACCACTCGTATTATTTCGGACATCTAGAAGAAAAAATTATATTATACAAAGGGTGCTAGGAAAGTTTTGCAATACAGCTTTGTTTATTTAATTTTTTCAAAGTAATTTTCTCTACACTCAACACACATTTCCATCCTCCGAAACCAATTTTTAAACCAGTTCTGCCAAGTTTCACTAGGGAGTAAAGCACACTCGTTGTCTCAAGCTCGCAGTAGGTCCTCAACACTGGAAACCGCCTCCCTTTTAGCTTCATTTTCACATGCGGGGACAGTACAAAGTCGCTGGGAGCAAAATCTGGACTGTAGGGAGGGTGCTCGAGAAGTTTCAATCTTGTCGTGATTAATTTAGTGCAGGCTTTGGCGTGGTGTGCTGAAGCATTATCGTGATGGAGGAACCAGGTGTTAATTCTTGACTTTGGCCACATGTTCTTCATAAATCTAATGCCTTTAGGCAGGCACTGTTCAGTATACCACTTAGCTGTGACTGTCTTCTGTGTGTCCAAAACGACGCGTTCCACAATTCCACTCGATTTGAAAAATACAGCTATCATTTTCTTCTTTACAGATCGGGATTTTCTGACAACTACGGGTGTGTCCTCATCATCAAAGACCTAAACTTTGTTTTGAGCTTTGGTCGGCACATCGTAATAGTACAGCCAAGTCTCGTCACCTGTCACGATGTTGTTCGCATACCGAGATTGTCCCTTATTAAACTTAAATTAAACACCCAGAGAGAACAAAGTTTCTTCACGAACAAATGATTATGCAGAATCGAACGAATTGCTGGTATATTTATGCCTGAAGTACCCTCTATCTGTTGGTAGGTCACTCGCCTATCCTCGCCAAGCATTTTCCTCACAGTAGTATCGTTTTCCTCCGTAACTGACCTTCGTAACCGTCCCGGCCTCTCAGCGTCCTCCACAATTAAATTTCGCCTTTGGAATTCTCTATAGCACCTGAATACCGTTGTGCGATATGGACAAACATCACCTAGTGCAAGAGTCATTTCTTCGAAGCACTGGTCTATGTTTAAACCACGCACGAAATTATAACGCAAAACTGCCCTTATGTTATATAGTGACCACGATGCCATCGCAAGCACTTTACACTCTCACTGCTAATGAGTAACTGAGCCCATCGACACGGCGCGGCGGCTACTATGAATGTATGAATATGTTTCAACATGCAGCAACAAGCAACTTCCTACGATTCATTGTTGCGTCATATTGCATAACTTTCCTAGTATCCTTTGTAGTATGAGAGACTTTATTAAGTTTGCAATATAACATAAACCACATTTAGAAACAATTTCTATACTTAAAAAATTGTACTTCCCTCTATACTTGTTGTACTTAATGCTATTATATTATGGTTTTAAGAACGCCCGATAATCGCTTCATTTTCCACGGTCAACCTGAGTAATATACTTTAAAAATTTACCTGCTTATACCCCACAGTGTTGTACGTATCAAATTACTAAGTAAACGTAATAGAAATTTAACCGCACTTGAAGTTACCGCAGAAATGAATCGCGGCCGCCAAAGACCTATTTCTGTGAGTAATGTAAAAAAAGTGACTCAAAGCAGGTGATCTTCACACAAGAAAAACTATTGCTACACCATGGAAATCTGCTTGGGCCATTGAAGTCGTTTACTTCAGTGGCCCCATTTATATCATTCCAACCGTTAAGCAAGGTGCTTGTTTGGAGTAGTATCTGTTATACCGGTATAGGAGATTTACGAAAAATCTAAGATATCATATGGAAAGAGACGTATCTGCAAATATTGCGGGAAAATATTGTATCAGGCGAACGATTATTGGCAACGGTTTCACGTTTATGCATGACAACGATCCGGAACACACGGCATTGGTTGTTAAGAATTATTTAAATAACATGCAGTAAAATAATACGCCGCAATTAGAGGTGCAACCACCGCGAAGTCCGGACCTTAAATCCATTGAACTGCTGCTGTTGAATGAATTTGATGGGCAGGTTCGGAAAACTTGTCCTACGTTCCGCAACACATCTTTGAAATATCATCTAAGAAAAATGGGCCAAAATTCCCCACACAGTTCTGGGAAAATGAAAAGGGCGGATGTCCAAAAGCGTGAAGACTGTTCTTCGTGTTAAGGGAGGTTTTTTTTCACTAACCGAATATTTAGTTATTGCAGTTGTATGTTTGTTTTGGTATGATTTGTCCTAAATATATTCTAATACTGGTAATATTTTTGTTTAATTTCTTTTATTTTAATTTAGTTTAGTTTAGATATTTTTATTTTTTTTTATTGTCCGTGGTAATATAAGCGGTGGTGTACATAATAAATAAAATTAAATTTAATATTTCAATCGTTCTTTCGAACATGATAATTTTACAACCTCTATATATTTTTTTATTTCTTTTACCATCTACGATGATGGGTTAGCACCCTCTTTCAGAAAATTTAGCATCATATTCAAATTCTACCATTGTTTTGTGATGACGGGTGAAATTTGGTTAATTACATTTAATTGTAAAGTTACAGCAGTTTGGCATAAAGTATGTAAATAGATGATTTGAAATATAAACAGGCACAGATCAACAACTTCATCCACAACAGTAAATGAGTTGGGATTAAATGAATATAAAACAGGTTCCATTTTTAAGGAATAAATACAACAATATGAGGGATATAATATACCAACAGATGTAATAGATAAATCATACTTTCATTAAAACACAAATTCGAGGGTATTTAAATTCCTTAAACGCACTATAAATTTCATTATGGAAACAGATCTTTGATATTTTGTGGCTATTGTCCAGACAAGTCTATTGAGGGAATCTAACTCAGAAGTAGAATTGCATATGTGTTAATTGCTTTAGTTTTAGTTTTAGCGTTTAACTGAGTATTAAAAGTCTTTTGCAAGCTATTATTAAATGCATATGCAATTGAATATATACACACGTGTATATTCACAATTACATACATTTCACGATGTAAATTAATGAAAACTGAAACTTTCCTACTTATGACATATGTATATAAGGCAGAAATTTATGCAAAAAAGCGGTGTAATAGGCAGGGAATTTCTAGTTTTCATTAATTTACATCGTAAAATACACTTAATTGTGTATATATGCAATTACTTGTGCATTTAATAATAGCTTACAAAAGACTTAATACTCAGTTAAAGGATAAAAATTAAACTAAATCAGGAAACATATATGCAACCTCACTTCTGATTTACTCATTCGGTCAGACACAAAATGCACACTATAAACAAGTAAACAACCTCAAAACTTACTTTCAGATCACAAGAAACAACCTTCAGAAAACAATAGAAGAAGCAAGCAATAGAATGGCACTATTTAATGAATCTTAGTAATATAAATATTAATCAAGAAGTACATAACATATAATAACCAATAATAATAAAATATAAACCTGGAACAAATAAAAGAATACATGGAACATATCTTCACCAAATGACAGACACATGTTGACAAACCGGCAATCAACAAATGAATAAAAATTAGACATATTTACGCACATCATTTTCTTTTCATTGATGATTTATCTTGCTGGATTGATGAGAAATTTTGCTATGTTTATTATAATTACTTCCTACCATCTTTTTTGGTTTCGAGCGATGTATCTCAGGGTTTCTACTTGGAGTCTTTATTGTTGATAATCTTTAGAGCCTTATTATATGTGGACTTTCTGAAAATTTCCCGAATTATCGCAAATAATTTTTCAACAAGCTCTGCAATTGTTCTGTTGTTTAAATATTCTAATAATTATTGTCTTTTTTCGAAAAAACTGTCATAATACTTTACCACAATATAACTTAGAATATCATTTCTAGAGTGAAGGTTCTTGAAGTTCGCTTCACCTAAAATATTCCTGAAACATCTCTCTCTCCCTTTCTCTCTCTCTCTCTGTGTGTGTGTGATTGTACCTCTCTCTTTCTCTCTCTCCAACTATAAAACTTTAAGATTTCTTAGATCTTTTAAACCATTTCTAATTTGGATAATTTAAAGTTCTACTTTATTCACTTGCTTGACCTAACTTAAAAAATATGTCAATTGCGTAGCGTCCGCACCATCTCTACCAACAATTGCTACTGTATCGTCTTGAAAAATGACTTCTTAAGTACCTACTTTTCTTATAAGCTTGTTGGTAATTATCCCCTTCACAGTTCCGACTATTTGAATGTTTTTTTAAATATAGCTTTGATTCTCTATTTCAATGAAGAGAAAGAGATAGTATATCTTCCCAACTACGTGTTAATATACTGCGATATGTACAATATGAGATCGTCTAATATCATAAAGCTCTTCGCAGTCGTATATACTGAAATACAAGTACAGTATCAAACCTGCCTCAACGACAACATCTGTTAGACAATCACCTAAGTAAATGACCGCATTCTATTAAGTCCCATTTAATACCAAAATTTTAAATTTAACTCGCCTCGAAACGATTGTATTTTATTTCTTCATCCATTTTCAATTAAATAATATTTAATATTTGTAACTATGAGTTATCTAGAATTCGCTTTTATTCCTCTTTAATTCTTTTTAATTTCTATTGATTACAATTATTGTCAATGTATTAAACATAAATGTATTATATATTATACGTATGTCATATATGTATGTTCTATATTATATATGTAGCTTTTTGTATTATATACTGGCTTGCTTATGTATTTCTTTCTACTACCAGGTGTATCGGAAAGGCATTATTGGTTTTCCGTAAAAAAAAACTATATAATTTTCAAGAAAATAGAAAAATTTATATATTCAAAGTATTGGCCATTTGCTTCAACACATGTAGCCCATCTTTCAGGAAATTTATGAATGCTATCACAAAGCAACAGTTTGTCCTTTCAGCAAAACCATTCATTGAGCTATTATATTTTTGTTCGAAATTGGCAAAGTGCTGGTCTACAAGCGCGTGTCTCATTAATGCGGAAAGATGATAATCAGAGGGGGCAAGGTCCGGAGAGTACGGCGGGTGCAATATTGTGTCCTATCCAATACTTCCTTGACCGGTTTTGTTGTATGAGACAGCGCGTTATTGTGCTCTAAAATCACTTTACAGTGTCTTTGGGCGCATTCTGGATGTTTTTCTATCAATGCATGGTTCGAATTAATAATTTGTTGTCGGTAACGATCAGTATTAACTGCTTCGCCAGGTTTTAATAGTTCGTAATACATCACACCACTCTGGCCCCACCAAACACAGAGCATTATCTTGCGACCAAAAAGATTTAGCCTTAGAGTGGATGGGCAGGCTTCGCCAGGTGATAACCATGATTTTATGCGCTTAAGGTTTTCGAAATAAATCCATTTTCCATCACCCGTCACTATTGGATGCAAAAATTCCGATCATGCCTTTGAAGCAGTATTTCTCAGACGATTTTTCGATTTTTCATTTGCCTGTCATTCAATTGATGTAATTGGTCAGTAGTCGTATCTTGGGCCACATTTAATGCTTTTGCCAATTGTTTTTTGAGTTTGGGTTGGATCTTCATCTAATAACTCCTACAGTTTCGCATCTTCAAACTTTTTCTGTCTACCAGAACATTTTCTGTCTTGCACATCGAAATTACCACTTTTGAATTGTCGAAACCACGCCTCACATGTTTTTATGGTTGGAGCATGTTCACCGTAAGTTTCTACCAGCAAACGATAACTTTCAGCGACTTTTTTCCTTTGATTGAATAAGAAAAGAAATGCGTGCCGCGAATGCACTTTTTCAGGCACGAAACTCGACATTTTCAAAGAAGTATAAATCTATGATCTATGATGTAAGGCTTTGAAGCTTGATGTCAGTAGAATAAAATGACATATATGTCAAATCATAACATTGCATACTTAAGCCTACTGACATCTATTAGAAAAACCGGTAATGACTTTCCGGTACACCTGTTATGTCCTTTTAATGAATTTCCTTTGTTGGACAAATAAGCATTATTACTATGGCGTAGATTTTTGTCACACTTCGTCAGCCTAACACTGGAAGTTTTCACTTAATCTGCACTTTTTGCAAGATCAACCTATATAAATATATATATATACATATATAAGGGTTGACAGGACTGTACGCAGCCGATATTGTTCGGTTTCAATTTCATTACAAAACGGTGTCTACTTCAACTTTTATGATATTTTCTGCGCCTATATGGAGGCAGTGATCATAGTTTACAATGTGTTGATCGAATGACATATTCATGAGAAACTGAAAAATTTTCTGACTCTTGCTGTTGTTTTTATAATAACTGCTTTTTGTATAATTGTATGTGTATGTAGACTTATTTCTAAGGTTTATAGATTATTGAAAAATTATTTTGTTCTAATACCTGTTACTAACATCATAATCGGTAGTATTGTTTTCGATTGTAAATAGTGTATTTTTACTATTTTTTTATATTCTTTTTATATAATGGTTATATCATTTGGTATCGGAATGTTTATTATATAAATTCCTGATGTATAATTTTTGCTCCAATATTACGCAATCTTCTCTTCTAGTACATGTTCTATTGTAATTTTGTGTTGATGACGCTGTCTACAATTGTCAGTTTCTAAAATTTCCTTAATTATGTATTTTTCGTAGTTGCTTGTGGCGATATTATCTTGTATTGCCTTGTGTTTTTGGGCACGTTTTGATGTTGTTTCTGTCTTGCATGATATTGCTGCGTCTCTTTCTTTTATTGTATGATTATCGTCTGAATTTTGAAATCTTTCTTCCATGATTATTATTATTATTAGGATTATTATTATTATTACTATTATTATTACTATTACTAATATTATAGGAAGATGTAGATAATTACTATTTTTTTTATTACAATTTTTAATAATCTATTTTTTTTCCTATTCTTCCAGAACAAAAGTGTCGGATAATAAAGAAGAAATAACTGAATTCATTATTAAACTATCCCAGATCTCTTATAATACCTTAACCGACTTTAAGAGATACTCTAGACAAAAATATATATCGAACGACACGAACTTAAAGGATTTCATATTCCAGGTAAAATATTGAAACAAAAATTCAGCTTCGAATATTCTATAGAATTATTCTTTTTCATCATGAACAAAGTTTATGAACCCTTGTGAAAATATATTCGCTAATTGTGTGTGGAAATACGAAGATTACGACTGCTGTCAGGGATTTTTCCCAGTATTCACCGAGAGCGGTTTTTGTTATACTTTTAATTCAAGGCATTATGAACGAAAAATCCCATGGTAAGTATGAAAATACTTGATAAAAAATTACTTGAAAGAATAGAGAGAAAAAAAATAAATTTTAATACCGTAGTATTATTTGAAAATGTAAAGGAATTTTATCTTTACGTTTGTTTTTAGGAAAACAGAATTATTACCACCATTTGATCTGAAATATATTAAAGAAACAGACTTAAAATGGTCTTTAAAATTTGATATAATAAGCAATATTACAAATGAACAAATTCCTGTAGGTAATTTACATTTATTCTTTGATAATTGCCATATATTGTCTTAGAAATAATTTGAAGATTCTTTTACTAGATTTATATCCACAATTCTGATGAATTACCAGGAGTAGATATCAAACCTCAACATATATGGGAGTTTAAGGTAGACAGAATTTCTTTTTCCGTGAAGCAAACATACACCACAGAAAATGCTCGTCAATTATCTATAAAACAGAGACATTGCATTTACGAGGATGAAGTGAAACTATCGATCGATTACAAGTACACATACACAGCATGCACTCGTCAATGTAGGATGGACATTGCTAAAAAATTATGCAATTGCGTGCCATATTTTTATCCGGAAAATAAAAAGTACAAACACTGCACTATTAAAGAGCTATCTTGCATTGCTAAGCACCTGGAATCAATTTTAACTGTCGATAAATGTTCCTGTGAGTTAGGCTGTTCAAACACGGTGTATGAAGTAGAAAAATTGAATGATAATCCGTAATTTTTTTCAAAATATACTTCGCTATTCTTATTTAAGAAGACAATAATATTTTAGGGAATCTGGGGGATTGGAAGCCGAATTTGTTTCTTGGCCCATGGTCCGATATAAACGTGAAGTACTTTTTGGTTGGGTTGATTTATTAGGTAACTATAATCTCAATATTTGTTAACCAAATATTGACTTATTTTTCATTTAAAATTGTTTCTTATCATTTTTATCAGGGAATCGACCACTCTACCTACAAAACACTCTTTTCGATTTTTTAGTAATAATTTTATTTTGTTTTGTTTATTTAACTCTCTTAAAGATTATGAGATTTTAAGATATTCCACATTGGTGTTATTAAATGTTTTTTTAAATTCAAATCTGTACCATTCAATCCTAAAGTTCTATAGATTTTAAATGTTTCTTAATAAATGAGCAAGCACATACTATTTCTATAATTAAGAATTATTTCCTATTGAAAATATTGGATGAATTATATTTTGTATTGCTTTCTTGATTAACTACATTTAGGCTTATGTTACGGAATAAACGAACTATCAGTAAAATTATACCGTGCATTCATTTTACCTGGCTACGAAAACTATACCACATTATATTCGGGTCTAGCTGCCGAATACCGATCAGAATGTAAAGTGGTGGGGCGCGAGTCATTTTGAATCACAACTATAACTGACTACTGATCGTTCTAGCTGCAGCTCCACCACTAATTTGACTGTAGGCGTATCGATATCGTATTAACGGTCATTCGTGGTTTGCATTTGGAAGAGTGTGTTACGGTAAGACCTTTAAATTTAAATATTTTTTTAATTATATTACTTTGAAAATGTATACATTGGAAAAAAATTCAAATGATAACATGGGCTTTGAGAGGTAATTCTTTACGGGGTATCCAGCGCCTTTTCTCTGAAAAGTATGTAGATCGTCTCTTTCTTTCATTAACAACAATATCATTAGTAGTTAAAAAGTTTAAATCAGAAGGTTGCATTTTGGGATGTAAATGTCATAAAATACGGAGAATAAATAACGATAAAGAAATGCAGGAAGTCATGGTGTGCGCAATGGTCGAAGAAAATTCCAATATTACTATATCTAAAATATCAGAAGAGATAGGTATTAGCGTGGGTAAAGTTCATAAGATATTAAAGAAAAATAAATACACATCCTATAAATACCAAACTCATCAGGAAATTTTTCATGCTGATCAACACCGCAGAATGGAATTTTGTGAAACTGTAATAGAACGTGTAAATGCGAATGAACACTTCATTGAGACTATCGTGTTTATCGCTGAATCCACGTTTCCGTTGCACGGTAAACACAATCCGTCAAATCTTTGATATTGGTCTATTGAAAACGAATATCGACAATTGAATACGGGGACACAGTATCCTGAAAAATTGAATGTTTGGGCTGGTATTTATGGGAATAACATTATTGGTCCATTCTATATCGAAGGAAATTTAAATGGGGAAATATATCTGAATCTTCTTCGAAACGACATTGTCCCTGCTTTGAGAACTATTAATCCCAATTTAGAGAACGTATGGTTCCAGCATGATGGTTGTCCGGCCCATGGAACTAGAATTGTGAATGAATATTTAAATAATATATTCCCCCAAAGAGTTATATCTAATAGTGGTACAATTCGCTGGCCACCAAGGTCACCAGACTTAGCCCCTATTGACTTTTTTTATGGCGTTACATAAAATCAAAGTTATATGGACATCAAGACGAAAGGGCTAATAATTCGGAAGAATTACGGGTTAATATCGAACACCAATTCCAAATTATTAATCCTCTTGTACTGGCCAATGTTCGAAATGAATTTTACAATAGATTGGGGTACTGTTTAGCGCAATCAGGAGGGACATTTGAGAATTTAATTAATTGAATTTATTTTATGTATTTAAAAAGTGTTTTATAAGTTTTGGCGAGTTATATTTATTTCCTGTTTAAAGAGTTCCGAGAAGTTATTTTATTTTTTAGCTTCTTTAAGAGTTTTCTTTATTTTTAAACGTTTTATTAGAAAACGGCTTTTAGTTCAATGCGAAACATTGTAAAAATACCTAATTGTACAGTTAAAAGTAATTATAATTTATTAATTTTTGGACGTAAACAATTTGGACAGTCGGTGATAGACCTTCCGCCAGATACCACGAACAACTACTTAATCTGTAATCTGTAGTCAGTCGTTGTTGTGATTCGACTGTCTCGCGCCCCACCACTTTACAATCTGATCGGCATTCGGTATCTAGACCCGAATATAATATGATACGGTGTTTGTAGCATTTCAATAAGAAAGCACGGTATATGAATCTTTAAACTGAATTTTGCACAACCTGTAATCAGCTACTGTAGTGAGAATAATAAACTATTTAAAAAAGTAGCAAAAAAGTATTAAAACTTTGTGCCTAAAGAAAAAATTCATTGTTCTTTTCTTTATTTTGGGTCACTTTAATTTGATTATAACAGTACATATCATAATTGTGAATTAGTGTGCTAAAATGTCAAGAGTTCGAAAACAACCACATTATCACCAAATAAGCGATTTTGAAAGGAGTCGTATCATGGCATAGCATTTCAAGATCTGTTGAAAAAAAAATTTTTTGACAGAGATGGGCTATAGAATAACAATGCGTTCTATATATCGCTATATTCATTCATTTGAATTAATTTTCTATCGTTTAAAGTGTACTACTTGTGAATCTCGTTTTTGTTTCTATACCCATGATGGTCGTAGATGAGACCAACATCGAAAAGGAAAAGGTTAGTTTTTGAATTGTTCCCTAGAACATAAGACTGTACTTACTATAGGATGAGTTGAGGTAAAACTAACATAGATAGTAGAACTCCTAGTATTCTTACCAAATCATCTAAATACTCAAAAGTATATTTACAAAATTCTGGAACCATTCACATTACCCAAGGGCTAAATAATATTACATTCCAGCAAGATACTGCCCGTCTTTATATTACAGCTATTACATTGCGATTCTTCTAAGAGACCAACATCAATATTCTCAATTGATCTACCTGGTCGCCAAACTTATCACCCGTAGAACATGTCTGGATATTATAGGTGGAAACGTTGTTATAATTTCTAATTCTCCAATGAACTTACAACAGCTACATACTGTCCTACAGATTATTTGAAATGAGCTTCTTCGAGAGTCCATAGAACACTTTATTAGAAGTATATCCGAGCAAACAGCAGAATTTACGTAGACCAACTCATTATAAAATTATCTCTATAAAGGCTACGAATTTTTCAACAAAAATTTAATCACTATTATTTTCAACACAATAAACATTTGTGCAAAATTTGATTTAAAAATACATACTTTTATTGGATAACGTTTTCTTTGCCCATAGTACACTAAAATGCAAAATCTTAGAGATTTTATATTAAATACGTTGTATGCAGAGATGAGTTCCGCAACTCCCCCTCCCTCCTCTGGAACTATCTTCACTATATTACATTAAAAGTCTGAAGATGATAAGAACTTCTAGATGTAAGGTCAAAGTTTAAATAATCTATTTGTGTTACAAAACATTGTATATAAATTAATACAGAAAATACAGCCCCGCAGTTTTCAGAATTTTTGCTTGGTTTTCCTGATTTATATTACCGAATACCATGATTCTGCAATTTTCATATGGAACAAAGAGAGCATAATTAGTTTCCGTTATTTTATCATTTCTATTTACTACCGCTGTCTGCTCAATTCTGCTCCTTAACATTCTCTTGGGTTTCTTCCATTTCATTTTAATTTGCTACAATTCACTTTGGGATACTCGTTATCAAGTATTTTTTGGCCAAACCTCTTTTCCTGATCTAGGATATTGTAGTTGAAATCAGTTTAGTTATATTGTATAGTGTCTTGTGAATATGTCCTATTTTATTCATTTACGTTTCTTTTTGTTTTACCTATCGTCTCCTTATTTACTATTTTCCATAAATTTTTATTTGTAATTTAATTCGTGCATAAAATTATTCGTATATTAAATTCTACATTCGGCCAATTTTTATGCAAGGTTTGAAACTTTTTTAAACACTTTTTTTTAATTTTTTCCAGATTTCAAAGTCGTACAACAATATACTTGTCACATTAGTTCTAAATACACCCACTTTCTTTTTGTATTGATATTCGACAATGATCATTATCACACTATACCAACATGCTGCACACCTTTGCGCGGAGCCAGTCCTTCTATCAATATTTTTTTACACTGACTTTACTACTTCCCAGGAAAGAAAATTACTGTACTTCTGTAATATACAAAGGGAACTACACAAATTTTGCAATAGCGCTTTAATTTTCACGATCTTTCAAAATTACGCCACCACAACACCACCACCACACAAAATTTCACCACATTCTATGCACCCATGCCCATTCTTCGAAACCAATCGCTAAACTATCTCTTTGACGTTTCTTTTCAAAGTCAGACATATTCATCACCTCACGCTCTAAGAAAATAGTTGGAGAACTTTCTCCCTTCCAGAAAGTTCTTCACATGATAGAATAGCGCATTTATCTGGGTTGTAGGTTGTATGTTCGCTGCAGCCCTGTTTCAAAACGTTGTTGTAGTGAAAAAAACTAGATGATGGCTGGTCTTAATTGAGGACGAATGTTTACAAATGCTCAGCCATTTCCTCTAAATGTTGATCAACATTCAATCTTCGGGCACAGTTGTAAAGTAAAATTACCCGATTTTCTGTTTTTGATTAGAGAGAGATTGAGAGATCAAACAGGTACCTACAATATAGGCTTGGACTGTAACAAGTTCAGCGTAGAAAGCTTGTTACATGTGCATCAATTGGTTGCAGTGCCCATGCATGAATGTAGTTTCTATTTATTTCCTTCTGGTATTTTCTTCACGAATAACTTTATAATATATTTTTACAGTTTTTATACTCTAACACGCTGTTAATTTTTTATGTTTTTTTGTATACACGTTGTCAATTAGATGTTATGCAAATTAAGGTGTTATAGTTTATTGAAAATTTCCCAGTTACCACCTACTTTATTTGTTGCTATGTTTTATCATATAGACTTTCGCAAAGAATAACAAAACTGCATATCTAAAAATCTTCAATCATAGAAGCCCTAGAGACGTTCTTTGTAATTGACTCAAAACGTTAATTTATAATATATTACATGTATGATTTAGGTAATCTATTAAAAACGAAACAAGCCTTTTATCTTCTTGGTTTTGGGTCTGGTATTACATCCCAAATACTCTTACTACTGGCAACATCTGCTACCTCCACCAATAAACATTGCAAATCATTCAACTGCTTTATTTATCTCTAAAATCTGAACCCCATTTTTAAAACTCATGACTCGTGTTACTTCAAATTTTTGACTCTTATGCCAGTTATAGATCATAATCTTTTACCCATGTGTTTTTTAGGGTGTAGTATTGTTTACATCTGCGAAAATTTACTGGAAACTTTACACACTACTTAATTTAATTTTGCCTACATTTTTCTACACAATATCTACAACTACAATCGCAAAATCTGAAATCCTATTGAAATTATTAACACAAAAGCTTAGATGTAATAACGTACATACATAACGCATGGTCAAAATCACTTCTTTTTAATATACAAGGTAGTATAAAAGAAAACTTTCTCGAGTCTGAAATAAAAATCGAAATATGAAAATTTCAACATCGTTATAACTATTACGATGTTGATATCTTCATATTATACACCGTAAGCAATTCGATTTGCGTGTTGTTGATAGCACAAAAATCTCCAAATCGCCTCATTTTAATTTTCGTATATTGGCGACAGTTGTTTTACATTTCATGTAATTATGCTATGGTAAGTAAGCAATAGAGCCAATCTAACATTCGTGCCAATCTAAATACAGTGTTATCAACTACGGACAGATATCATTATTTACCCCGTATTGATATACGAGGGTAGCCGTTTATATTTCTAAATAGCAACCAAAAAAAAATTTTTTGTTATCGAAAATAGTTTTATTGTTTTTCAAAATATTCTCCTTGAAAATCAATGCAATTTCGCATTCGTTTAAACCAATCTGAAAAGCATTGCTGCCACTATGAAGGCGGCATCACCAAAATATGAGTTTTGAATGTCTCAATTTGTCTCTTCCGGCGTAGAAAACCGTTGACCACGAAGTTTATTCTTTACGTGTGGGAACAAAAAGAAATCACTAGATCAGGGCTGTACGGCGGATGGCTCATCAATTCAATGTTTTGCCCGGTCAAATGTTCAATTGTTTGAACCGACCTGTGATAGCTCGTATTGTCATGGTGGAGAATGATCTGTCGTTTTTAGCTTGTTTTCCTTACTTCTTCAAAAACTTTTGGCAAAACAAATAGTTGTGTACCCTTCGGAACTGACCGTTCTATAACTTCCTAAAGGCACGGTATGCTTGAGTACGAACAACTTTTGTTGGTTTTGGCTCATCTTGGAATACCCACACATTCGACTGCTGTTTACTATCGGGCTCATACGTGTAGATCCAAAATTCATCACCTGTTACGACTTTACAAAGCACCGCCATTGTATTTTTGTGCATTTCTTGGCACCAATGAACGAGAGTCGTTTTTTGAGCGGTTGTCAAATTATGTGGTACCCAACGTGAACATGGCTTCTTAAAGGGTAAATGTTCATGCAGGATCTTATACACGCTGGTGTTACTAATACCTAGAGATGCATCAATCTCACGGTATGTTACATCATAGTCTTGCATTATCAATTCAAACACCGCAGTAATGTTTTCCGACACAACAACATTTGTGGGACGACCTTCACGAAATTAATCGTCCAAAGAACGCCGTCCAAGATTGAATTCATTATACCAACGGTATACTGTAGCTTTCGATGATGCTTCATCACCATATAAAGAATTCAGCTCGTCGATGCATTTTTGTTGAGATAATCCACGCCGAATGTTATGAAAAATAATTGCACGAAAATGTTCGTGAGTTAATTAGATTTTTTCGCTAACATAAAATTTTCAAGTTACTGACAACAATAGCAATAGCGACCGGATAATAAAACTATCAACGTAAATATATTGTCAAAAATGACAACCTTCATGATGCAATCATCAGATTGGAGGCAACACTAACAGTGTTGCCAGTTCCCGAAATATAAACGTCTACCCTCGTATTTTTGTATACTAAATAGTATTTATATGTAAAATACTTTTCGCTGTCAATTACAATAACGAAAGCTTTAAAGGTTTTTTTATATATTTTACTTTAAATTTCAGTATCATTTGGTGGAATAGCGGGACTATTTTTAGGCTTCAGTTTATTATCTGGAGTGGAACTTATGTACTACTTTACAATAAGAGCATGCTGTATGATAAACATGCAAAAATATGAATTAAAGAAACTTCAAAATGACAGAAACAAACACACAACAAAATACGATATGAGTTTAGTACCATCATTTGTAAGCCAAACTCCAAAAAATAATTATAATGAAAATCTTCATCGATTTGGAAATGTAAGTAACTATTGGTATTTTATGTTCTATTTTGTGTCATAGTATTTAAGTTCGATTACTGAACAACGCCATAGAAGCAATTATTTCAATAAGAATAAGCTTATTGTATTTTTCATTGTGATGGGTCCCAATGAGATCATAATATTGGGTCTACTCACGGTGATAGGATCAGCAGGGGTATTTGACGTGTGTAAAGTGTTTCATGCTTTCATTACTTAACAACTCCTCGCTGTAAAAGAGCAAGCAGTTTTTAATATTCTTCTTCACACTGAAGGGTACCGGAAGAGGTATCGTCTACCCATGAGATGAGAAACGATTATAAAAATGACATAGCCCAGAAAGACGTTCGAACCGTCGACTTTTTTAGATAAATATCTGAAATCCAACGCTCTTATCACTTGAGCTATCCCGACGTGTTACAATTTTGTTTTCGTTTTTAAACTTTTATGAAATTATTTTTCATAGGTCATGACACAAAACAAATTCGTGCATAAATACAAAAATCTTTATTTTTATTCAATACGTGAGTACCCATCCAACATATGGTATATTATTCCTATTCTCACATCAAGTGAAGTATCGAGGCTTTGGACTTTAAACTGCTACAGTGCAAGATCTTGTCACTATCGAAGTTAGTTTATATTTTAATCCAGCCTCGTGTATCCGTGTTCGAAGAGCTCTTTTCGTTATATCTAATACCGTTTCTCTTACGCTTTAATAAGGAAATCATCTTAAAAATCTACGGGATTCTACTTTTCACTTCTTTACAAAAATGTTGTCAGTAACTTTTCTTCGTGCTACCTTACATTAAAAATATATTACTGCTACTATACTTAGCATACTAAAGTAGGAAGAAATCAATAACATATATTTGAAATACGGAAGAAATTTATTTTTGTATCACAACACTTTATCTTTACTAAAATACTACAGCTTATAAACCTAATAGGTATATAAAAACCCAAATTATTGTTCACATATAGAACACTGAAAGATTTTTTAATACCATAAAAATGTAAAAGAATGATTTAGCGGATTATATTCTTCATGGAAAAGTAATTCAATAGTTTTCAAGAATTTAAAAAATTGAACAAATCGCATATATCTACGAGGGTAGTTTGACAAGTAGTGAGAATGAAAAAGAAAAACGAATTTTTTAAATACTAAATAATTTTTATTCTTCAATATATTCTCCTAAAAGAGCAATACATTTATTCCAACGGTGCTCCAATGCCCTTATGCCATCTCTAAAATGCGATTCCGAAAGGCTTGCAAAATACTCATTTACGAAGATGATAAGCTTGTCGTTAGACGAAAATTTCTTTCCACCTAGTGCCGTTTTCAATTTTGGAAAAATGTGGAAGTGGGGAGGGGCTAGATCCGGCGAATAAGGCGCATACGGTACTAATTGGAAATGCAACTCGTGTATTTTGGTCGTCGCAACTGTGGTGGTATGCGAGAGAGCGTTGTCTTGGTGAAACAGAATCTTTTTCTTTGCCATTCCTGACCGTTTAGCACGAATCTCAACATTTGATTTTTGTGGAAGTTCTGCATAATATTGTCCGTTTATTGTGGCACCTTTCTGAAGGTAATCAATGAGCAAAATGCTCTTTGAATCCCAAAAAATTGATGCCATCACCTTGTTTGCCGATAAAGTGGTTTTCCCTTTCTTTGGAGGTGTTCTAACCATTGTTTCGACTGTTGTTTAGTTTCGGGTGTACTATAGTGTATCCAAGTTTCATCGCAAGTAACAAATCGCCTACAAAAATCAACTGGATTCCGTTTATAAAGGTCCAAACACTCATTGGAAATGCGCAAACGAATGAACTTTTGATCAGTCGTAAGCAATCGCGGCACCCAACTTGCCGAAAGCTTGGAAAGGCCCAATTCTTTCGTTAAAATGTGCTATACTTGTTCCGTTGAAATGTTTACCATATCTGCTATCTCTCTCACTTTTAATCGTCGATCTTGCGTAATAATATTATGGACTTTTATTATCATTTCCTTAGAGGTCACGATTTTAGGGGCTCCATCAACACAGCTTGTTCTACCACGTTTAAATTCATTTACGCATCTACTTATTGTAACGGATGATGGAGCAGATTCACCTAATGTTTCCCGTAACTCATCTTTTTTTTCGGTAGCTTTCATACCCTTAATTACGAAATATTGGGTCTGGGAAAAAGTTCGTGGCGTTTTTTCAGTAAAATTCAACTGGTCCCCGCATGGCGCGTGGACGAATTCATTTAAACCGAATATGCTCCATTATTATCGACAATGTTTCGCCATTTTTTTGGTAGATCCATGATCCCATCGGTGAAAAACTTCTGTGGTTTCTGGTCGAAAAACTGAATCAAGTAGTTTTCACAGGCTTCTTTTGAAACCAACTTAATTCCATTGAGAGAGTTCTGCAGAGATCGAAACAGATGATAGTCAGAGGGTGCTATATCCGGACTGTAAGGTGGGTGCATCAAAACTTCCCAACCAAACTCTCTCAATTTTTGACGGGTCATCAAAGAAGTGTGTGGTCGAGCGTTGTCATGATGGAAGACAACACCTTTCCTATTAATCAATTTGGGCCGTTTTCTTTCAATCGCCTGGCGTAATCTCTCTAGTTGTGCACAGTAGAGTTGAGAATCAATCGTCTGACCAGTTGGAAGTAGCTCGTAGTGGACGATTCCCCACCAGTCCCACCATACACACAGCATCACTTTTTTTGGCGTCAATGTTGGCTTAGCGAACGCTTGTGACGGCTCACCATCCTTTATCCACGATCTTTTACGCTTCCGATTATCGTACGTAATCCATTTTTCATCTCTGGTTATTAAACGTTTCAGAAACGGCTCGATTTCATTCCGTTTCAGCAGCGCATCGCAGATGTTAATTCGGTCCATCATGTTTTTCACGCTCAACTCATGAGGAACCCATACGTCAAGCTTTTTTTTGTAACCAGCTTTGTGTAAATGGTTCAAAACAGTTTTGTGGTCAATGCCTAGCTCCATGCCAATATCGACACTGCTGATATGCTTATCTTGTTGGACTTTTTCAAGAATTTCATCAGATTTTTCAGTGATTGGACGACCGGAGCGTGACTCATCTTTCACATTGAAATTTCCAGAACGAAAGCGAGCGAACCATTTCCGCGCAACAGATTTCGATAAAGTACCTTCACCGTACACAGCACAAATTTTATCACAAGCCTGCGCAGCGTTCTTCCCCTTATCATAATAATATTGCAGAATATAGCGAAATTTCTCATTATTCTTCTCCATTTTCAAGTGCGAATAACTTTCCAACCACTGCACCGATTACAATGTTTCTACGCTCAAACTAACGTTCGGAAGGTCATCTAAAAAACGAGCCGTCGGTGGTGTCGCTGTGACTTGTTGTTCTTTAGTTATCGGCAACCAATGCCATCTATCGGGAAAAACGCCACGAACTTTTTCCCAGACCCAATATTTAATCACCGCACGATACTCTGCTTTTTCCATTTTAACAAAACGACGTGTTGCTTCTTTTTCAATCAGCTGTCAAAAATAAACTAATTAACCGATTTATCTAAATATCGTAATGTAAACATATAAATAGGCAACCTAAATTACAGTGTATTTGTTTTACCAATTAGAGGGCCACCTATGTATCATTCTCACTACTCGTCAAACTATCCTCGTATTATAGCTATGTTTATACTTATACTGACCAATTAGTTCGTATATTTAACTGCATGTCGTAGTCGCGGGTGTCAGAAGAGTTAATTAATAAATTGCCTTTTGATAATTAATCAACTTATGCTTTTGGGAAACACTTTTACGCTATAAATTTCGTAAAAATATATTTTAATATACTTAGCGCTCTTGGAATATTATTATTAAAACTAAGACTACTAACGGAAAAATTTAGCATTATATACTAATATCACCATCCTTTTTATAGTAAAAAATTAAACTTGGTTAATTTCAGACAGTAACGTAAATAGAGTTTCTAAATGAAGAAATCCTAAAATGCGTAATTCAATGCAATATTTATTTTTTAAAACGGTAAACATATCTGAAATTTTGGTTGACGTTCGATATGTTTTGGATTGACAATGTTTCTTCAAAGGCCAAAATTTGCCACCGAGTTGAGCAATATAAATGTTGTAACATGAGTATTCATAATGATGCTCATGCAACCACTATCGAGAACTCTGGAAATAATATTAGTATTTTTTTTTAATATTATTTAGTCTGATTTTTTTGCGAATGTGTGATAAGATTCATAAAACCTGTCTTGTCCACTAGATTCCTGTATCCAAACTGCAATCTCAACAGCAAATATGTGATGGTAGCCCTCCCTTAAAGTATCTTTCAGTATTACTGAAAAAAGATCTGAAATAATCCTTAGAAACAACGTTCCTTCTCATCTTACTCTCTATATCCAAGTTGACTTTTGCTTATTCCACAAACTCGGGCTTTTCCTTCCTGAAAGAAATTTCAAAACTCACATTGTATGAAATCAAGAATGATTGGTGAGAAGTATTTTTAACTTAAATTTTGAAACTTGTCATTTTGCGTATTATATTTGCTTCCCCATAGCTATACCTTTAGTACTCTATAGCATATATCAACCTTTAGATTATTTAAATAGTATGCGATTAATAGAAACTTTGTACTGCGATGTCAGTTTTAAAGTAAGTATTTAAAATTATATTAGTATTGTAAGTACACTATTAATTTATCTAAAATTAGTGTGCTTAGATTAGAAATAATTTTTCTTAATAAGAATTTTAAAGCGTTTCTTAAAGTATTTAATTATGTTGTTAATTTAAATATGAAACACATTAATTAATACAAAAGTTGTAAAGAAATTTGTAACATTGCTGTTCATGAAAAACAGGGAATTTAAATCGTTTAGCAAAAAGCGGTGTATTTCTCCCTGCAGCGCATAAATATTTATGGGATTGCCAAGGCCTTGCAAAAGATTAGAACCCCCACAAACAATCTCGAGATAGACCATAAGACAGTTGTAGAATATATAAACATAACAATAAAGCAGTTGCTTATTTTTGTTCCAACCGGCAGGCGGTACAAACAACATTTCGCTACTAATTATTTTTTATTATATTCCAGATGAATGGAGTTGTATCTTCGTGTAATTTAAATAATAAACAAGATTACTTGAAATAGCCAAGTCAGAGTTTCATTTAAGAAAACGTTATTACTGGCAATATTTACATTGCTTTAAACGTTTTATTGGGTATGATTTTAAATTAATTTTCGATTAGACATATATGTACGTTTAATGCGTCCACTTATTAAAAATTTTATATACGAGGGTGGTCCCAGTACTACCCGACCCAACAAAAAAAACAAAAATTTTGGAAAGAAATATATTTATTTTTCAACATAAACTGCTTTCAGCTCTGTACACTTTTCCCAGCGATGTTCAATAAGTTCGATACCCTTTTTATAATAAGAACTGTCTTGCTCCTCAAAATAGCCATTAACTGCCGAGATCACTTCTTCATCGTTGGAAAATCTTTGACCACTGATCCAATTTTTCAAGTTTGGGAACAGAAAATAATCAAATGGGGCTAAATCTGGCGATTAGAGTGCCTGAGGTAGCAATTCGAACTTTAATTTATTAGTTTTGGCCATTGCAACACCCTCTTTGGAGCCGGTTCTCCCTTTTTGAGTCCATTGTTTTGATTCTTCTTTTGTCTCGGGTGTGAAGTTGTTTCCTCTATGGTTGTGAAAAGGCGCGAAAATTCTGCTTTGTTGCTGTGAAACTTCGCTAAGCACTCAATTGAAACATATTCGCGACACTGTTTTTGCTCGAGTGTGATCAAGCGCAGCACCCATCTTGCACATGGCTTTCTCATGTTCATATTTTCAGATAATATGCGATGTACCGCACTTTTTGAAATGCCTACTATATCTGTTAGCTCGCACACTTTCAAGCGACGATCATTCAATACCGCTAGTACCGCTTTGTTTCTTCACCATTTCTGGAATCGTCACCTCATTTGGTCGACCACTGCGATGCTCGTCTTTGCAGCTCGTACGGCCTCGTTTAAACTCTGCTACCTAATATTCCACTGTTGTAAATGAAGGCGCAGACTCATCCAGAATAGAATCCAGTTATCTATGGGACCACCCTCGTATATTAAGGTTCTCGAGACGTAGATACCTTAAAGTATTTTTGCTGAAATATGGGATGTTTTTCCTAATAATATTTGTATATGTTTTGTATATATTATAATTACGTCTTAAATTTCTAACCACCAACGTATTCGAAAAAAACATGATTACAATAAGCTTTTTTCCGAACTATACATTGTAGATAAATTTTGTAAATTACATTTGGTTATACATACGCCGAGTTTATAGATGTTCAATATGCCCCCTTCGACGCCACGGATATCATACAGATGGTAGCTGAATTCATTTGACATTCAATGAAGAACGTGCTACGTTACTGAGTTTACTGCAGCTGAGATATGATATCTGAAGTCATTGATTGCAGGCATAGATGATACATAAACTTCATCTTTCGCGAATTACCACAGGACAAAATCGCAAAGTATAAGATCAGGAGAGTGCCAAATCTTAATACCCCATGCGAATGGGATTGAAGGGCCTATTCATTGCTGAGGTAGAAATCTATTCAGGAAACCTTCAACATTAAGGTGTCAATGTGACGGAGCTCCGTCCTGCTGGAAAATGAATCGTGTGAATCTTCATTAACTTGAGGAACAAACCAGTTTTTCAGCATTCTAAGATACGTTAATCGTGAAAAAAGGATTCGTAAAAATTTGTTTTATATCAAATGCTTTTTCTCGTTGGAGGTTCAATATTAAATTTACAACATGTTACGTAGGAATCGCTACGTAGGTTCTTAATTAATTGAATTAAAAAAAACACAACAACGAATGTAATAATACAACGTACATAGATTGATAAACACAAATACGAATCATGAGTTTCAATAAGTAGCAGTAAAATAAAATCATGCATTCGAGTACTACAATCTTGGTACGAAATCACTAAACATTTGATCTGAAATGTAAAAGTACAAGTAAACATTAAAAACTATTGAATCAATATGATTACATTTATAACTCAAATCGTATATCTGACCGTAATTATCCCTTGTATAATTGACTCAACAACGTTCCTTTGTATCTGGTTCGAATGCGGCTGGGGCAATTTCAGTGTCGGTAAGGAGACCATAATAATATTGCTCACAGAAGGTAAGACAGAAAAAGAAAACTGTGACGGAAACGGAAACCCTAGAAGAATAATTAACAATAAAATAATTGAATGTATATGGCATCATGCAATAAAACGTATCTCAAATCTTGGGCGAGTTTGTAATTTCAAGCATGAATGTTTGCGATAAATCGTCCAAATGACAAATAAATAGTTTAAATAATATTCACACGACTACGTGGCTTCCTAACATAAAATCTTCCGCAGAGAAGATCCAACACCTTATAGAAGGAATCACACTACAACCACCCCATTCGCTTGTTAGTAAAGGAATCATGAGTGAGGCTAAACCTTTTCAGGGCAAGGGAGGGAAAGATATAAAGAAGAAAAGTTCTAAAACATGAGTAAACATTAGCGACACGTGCAACCATACCTGTCGTAGGTATAAGCAAAACAGGTGGATTATACGACGAATACGATATCGAAAAAAAAAGAATGCAAAACTAATAAGGGTTACTTTCCCACGGTTTTAGAAATGCATAGACAATTTTTAAATTGGAAGATTAAGTGTTAATTAAATGAAGTGATTTACCAAGAAATATACAAATGTTTATGAAATTGCAATAATACGATAAATCGGTAATCGAAATGAACGTAACAAATAAAGATAAGCAAATTTTTATTAACTGAATATATACTTATGTTGTACAGGGTTTCCGAAATTAAAAGGAACAGTGAAATAAAATATACGCAGGGTGAAAATTGAACTGTTACAAACAAAATACACGCTGCATCACAGTAACAGACAAACTTCTACTGAACTTACCAAGCAAAAAATCTGGTGTTGCCTGGTAACAGTCTTGCTTACGACTGAAAAAACTGTTCCTGATGATGCCGCGTAGCAGAGGAGTTACGTGTACGTAGAGATGTGTATTTTATGAAGCCGTACTAAGTGTTTTAATTATAATTTTATTTATTAGTTAAAAATGTTTCAATAATATAAGCGATTAACATATTAGGAAAATGTATTTATTCCACGAATAATAAAGCTCTAGTTCTTCTTTTTGTACATTATAATGTAAAAGAACTCCCTCAAAAATGTTTGATTAGCTATTTCTTTTAGAAAGATTCTGACGCTATTACCTGTGACTCTCGTGCGGTAAGAGTGACTTTACATCTATATACATAGGAAAGAAGGATGTGCATTTTAGACCAATTCAGCTGGTTCTTACTATACAAAACCAAATTTTCATTAGTTCGAAACCGTTAATGTACAGCGTACATGAGAATTTTAATATGTCTGCCATTATTAAAGCCCGACCTATTGAAAACTAGGTCTGTATTATCACTGCCAGTACGCCATCACGGCTGGAAAGCTAAAAATGAAAATCAATTAAAGCATAGAATTAAGACTGGGCTGAGAAGTATTTGGAATGAAAATAAAGAAGAATTTCAAGGTTTGAAATTGCGTTTATTCCTAAATATAATCCCCTGTTACTTCGATACATTTGTATCAGTGATGATCTAAAGTCTCTATACCTGAATAAAGTTCAAAAGTTCGATCAAATAAGCATTCACAGCAGTGTTGTCTGTTGAAAACTTCTGATCTACGAGGAATTTTTTAGGCATGGAAAAAGATGTCAATCTGACGGAAGCCCAATTTTTTCCATAAGCACTTGTGTGACGGCGACAATGCGTGTCCTTGTTGGAAAATAATTCTTTTCTTGGCTAAATTGAACATTTTCCATTAATTTTTTTCTTTAATTTATCCAAAAGACTCCTGTAAAATGTAAAAGCATATTTGTGATAGTTTGGCGTCTTGGAAGGTATCAACAAAAGGAATACTTTTTACAACCAGAAAATGGAAGTCATTATCTTTCCTATTTTACGAGAAATTTGCATTCCTACCAATTTTTAATCAATACTATCAATCGCAGCGGAAAACTTAGCTTTTTAATGCTCTATTCTCCAAAATATATGTTATGCGATCCCTCCAGATATTTACAGCCTCCATTATCTCAGATGTTTTCAAACGACGATCTTTTTCAAATTTTTCGAGTCAGTACGAAGTAATTATATTCACATTTGCGTCACAATTATTTCACAACAAATAGTTTTATTTCACCTATTAATTAATTAAATTTATTTAAATCAATCTCTCAGTGTGAATTGATTGAGAATATAAACTTTTAGAACTTGCAAATTATCATTTTTTGAAGTTATCCAAAATGGTATGTGCTAAAAAGCTCTTTACAGCCTACTTACCCCTACCGGCCACGCAATTTACTCAAGATGAATTTACAAACGGAGTTCTATTTGTATCATTATAAAACTGTTCTTCAGAAGGTATTAGCTATTCTGGCTAAACTATTGCGCTTTCCGTTTGCTAGTAAGAATAAATATTAAATACTGTTATAATAATAATGGATGGAATAATTGATCAAAGAAGGCATCAGATAGTTGCGTATGCAAATGATCTGGTGATAGTCACAAGATCGAGGAAAGAGCTAGAAAGGGTGCTTGGTAAATTGAAGAGAACAGCAAGAACATATGAGCTAGTAGTGAACGGGGAAAATACGAAGTATATGGAAATACGCCAAAACAGCGCGAGGGATACAGTTATTAGCTTCAAAGTGGAAGAGAAGGAGTATAAATTCGAGAAGGTAAATAGCTTTGGTTACTTGAGGGTACTATAACAAATACTGTAGGTGAAAGTTTAGAAATCCAAAAGCGAATGGCAAAGGCTAGCGGGGCAGTAGGTACTACCAACAATATATTCAAGGTAAAAGAAATCTCGAGGGCAGCGAAATTGAGAATATATAAAACAATATTCGACCAACGGTAACATACTCGAGCGAATTATGGACTTTGACAAAACATATGGAAGTAAAGCTGGAGGTATGGGAGAGAAGAGTGCTTCGTAAGATACTGAGAGGAGTGAAGATACAGGAAGGTGATTGGAGGCGAAGAACGAACAAGGAAGTTCAGGAAATTTATGGTGACCCATTCACATCGGCCTTCGTAGGAGTACAGAGAGTACGATGGCTGGGGCACATCAGCCGTATGCCGAGGAAAAGACACGCGAAGAGGATGCTGGAAGAGGGGACTGATAGGAAGAAGAGGAAGGGACGCCCAAGGAAGAGATAGCTAGACACGATAGTGAATGATGTAGGGAGAGTAGGAGTGAAAGATTGGAGAAACAGGTCGGGAGATAGAGACGAATGGAGGAAAATCGGGTTAAGAAAATGTAATGGATGTATAGGTTTTGAAATGTAATATGAAATAAACCATGAGGCCAAAGGCCCGTAGAGCTGAAATATAAATAATAATAATAATATTTAGTAATACGTATTCGTCGGCACAACTCTGGCGATAAATAATCTCCAAACACTAATTACAAATACATTTTAAACCACATTGATTATTATTATTGATTTTCACGTATAAATGACAGTCTCACTATTAACATTTCGCACTTGATTTATGCTACTTATTTGTTCAACATAATAATCCAATAACAGGACAAAATTAAGTATTATAAATATACACATATCGAAGTGAAAAAGAAGTGGATGAAAACAAAATATTATTCAAGCAGTTCGCCGATGAAAATATTATAAACAAATTACGAACACGAAATCATGCGACACGTATCACATGATGCACAGGCGATTTCGATAACAGTTTAGTCCTAGATGTTGACAAATCACATCCACTAATGTGGAAATATATAGTTATGAAATAAGATACAAAGAATGTATTCTACCTCCTAAAGAATATCTAACGGCCAAAAATTTAAAGTAAATAATAATGGTTGCAACCACCTCTTCTTAGATACTCGTTAGTAAGGCAGTCATTGTTAATACTTACCTGTTTGTAGTAAAATTTCTTTTCATGTTATTCTTGAATACAACTTCGGTAAGTACAGCGATCGGTCTGTGAAGACAATAGGCATGTTGTATGGCAATATACAGTTGCACATGAGAAGTATCACTTCTAAAAGTAACGTTTATAATCAAACACACTAATATATGTATAATTACTAAGTAAACAATTATCTAGCTCTTAATAATAAATCTATTAGTTGTGTGACGTTTCGACCTATGTATTACATTCTTATGGCGAACATTTAACTGCTGAGCTAGTGCACTAGGATTCATTGCGAGTTTATGACTATATTCAGCACTAAGCTGATGAATAATGTCCCTAACAGGAGTTAATGATATTTTACGCTGGATGACCTTGTCAGAGATGTAATAGGAAGCATTGATCGTCACACATTATACTTTGTTTTGAATTTCTAGATAATATCGATGTTTATATTGCTGGAGATACACCGTAACTGTATCCTGATTGGCTTAAGAATGACTATAGAGCAAAATTTTGTTATTAAAGGATAATCTTTACATTAATCTAATAATCTAGAACATTTGCTGACATCTGAACACAATTTGCTAGCACTTTGTAAAATTGAAAACACGATCCTCTTTAACTTCAACTTAGTTGGACGAACGATGTAAATGCATTGAATATGAAGAAATATATCACGATGTGTTATTATGCAATTTTTCAAATCGCCTTTCTAAAGGTCCTCAAATCCTACTCTGTTGCTGTCATAAGTTCTTCATTAGATTGTAACTAGTTTCCAGCAAGAAAAAAATAGAGTTTACGGAACAAGTGGAAATCAACAACAAATATGGTAAATCGAGTAAGTCAGGTATAATCTAAAATCTCAATTTATCCCATTTTTCACGCATAGAATGAGTCAGGTACAATCTGAAATCTTAATTGATCTAATTTCTGGTTAATAATTTGACTGGCAAGAAGGTTCATCATTTTTTTATCCACTGGAAATCATTTTTCAAAAATTGTTTTTTTCAATTTATCTGGTAGAGCTGCGCTAAGAATATGATCCTTTGAAAGATTCTAAAATTATTCCCTTCGTATCTCAAAAAATCGGAGCATTTACCTTGCCCGCTGATGGAAATGCCTTGATTTCTTTGTAGTAGAGCTACCACGACGATTACTGTTTGGGTTCTGAAAAATTGTGGCGAAGCCAGGTTTCATCAACCAAAACTAATTTTCGCAAGAAATTAGTTCCCTTTTTGTTAAAACCTCAAATTAATGCTTGACGTTCGGAATGTTTCCCATTATCGCACATATTAAAGTCTATGGATAAAATGTATCGTACCAGTCTAATCGATATATTCACGATGTTATCTATAAAAACATCTCATCATTATTATTAATTGATCATTGCTCAACTAGTGTAATGTAATTAAAAATAAGTATCTACTTTTAAATATCGGCACAACATATCACAGGTAACATGGTTGTAAATTCTGGTTTTCGAAGGAATATCTTCATCAAAAATTTATTATATATCAGTTAAAATTTAAAAAAATATTTGTTCCTTTAGAAAACAAATATTGGACTACATCACGAATTGTTTAACTATCAAATGTCAGAAATTAACCAAATGTTACCGATCACCGTAAAAGAAAAGTTTTTACGAAAGATTGTGCTACTAGTCGAGTATCATCCTAGCAAATCATCCTCGAGTCTACAGCTGATATTAATAATTATTATTTATTTTCAGAATATTAATCCACGAGCATTTAGAATAGGAAAAGACGGTAGACTTGTGCCGCCATTTGGGATTGAGTTTTTGAATTAAGCACTTCATTTCTCTTCGTGGAACAGATTTAAAACTACACGGATATTCAATAAATTATTTATTAAATTTGTACACAATACGTTTGGAAGTATAATAATCCATAAATATATGTATAATTCGTTGTGTGTATTAATTCACAATTTCTTCATAACAATAATATATAAATTTATTTACACTTATTAAAAACTCGAATTGACAAGAACATCGTAATAAATATAAACATGACCAACAGAAAAAAGCGTTATGCTAAAAAATCCTTTTAGTAAGCGACATACATACAATACAAATAAATAATGCAATAAAAAATATGTACAAATTAATGGAAGAAAATTTAACAGTTACAACGTTTATAAAAAAAAATGTTACCACTACCTACCTATTCGCTATTGTAAAAATATGTAAAAATTTGTTAATACAAATGTAATTTATTGTAAAAAATAACTATCTACTTTTAAATATCGGCAAAACATAACACAGAATAAACATCAGTGGCGAATTGCGTTCCAGCAGACAATTCTTAAGCAGTAACAAACATTATTATTCACTAAAAGATTGCAGGTATTATTAATTGCTTTCCCGTATGTCTATTCTAAACTTAGTACAGGTAACATGTGCAAAATTTAAATAAAATTTGCATACAGGTCCGTGATACACGAGAAAATTGAATATAAACACGCTAAAGATAAGTTCGAAGGAAATGTCAAGGTTTTTATTACAATAAATTGAATTTTTCTTCAGTTAATGGTAATAATGCTAAAATAATTCTGAATAATAATTACTCAAGTTTATCATTTTGTATGCTTACGTTTTATTTTATAATTATCTGAAAGAAAAGAACAAAGTCCATTTGTTAAATATATTTATGGCAAAATTTAAAATAATAATGCGTTTAAATCATAATATTAAAAAATAATTTCATAAAATATGAAAAAAGTTAAACTGAACTATTATCCTAATAAGTCTACCATAACGATTCTCAAACCACGCAAGTCTTCCCATAATGCATCGTCTTCGAGGTTCATCTCTTTGCCTCCTGTTATGTCAAAATTGTATAAAAAATGCCTTTAAAGAAATTAAAACCAACAATCGATGAAAAGAATGTAATTCCCCTGCACCAGTTAATCTTTAAAGAAAGTTACTCCGTTATTGACCAAGTTTGTAGTATCACTGACAATTAGGAAGCCATTAGATGAGAAGCACGTATAAATCTTTATTCTTCTGGATTAATTTATAAGATAAGCATGCGCCTGCCAAGGCAATATTTATTTAAAAACGCTTCGGTAATGGGAACATGAGAATGAAACACACAAAAAATTCACTTTCACATTGAAAGTGTATCGAAAACTTGAAAATCGTGAATGACTCAGTCCCCAAAGCTAGCATAATTACTTTTGTAATAATATTTTAGTTGATGCGAATTCAAAAGTATCAATGTCAAAAGTAAAATTTTTAGCATTTAGCTGTAGATTTTTGGGCGTCTTTATAGATGACATCTTTATAATGAGAATGTTACTGTTGCTTAATATGGAATTTCGAATTAAGATCCGCTTTTCTTGGAACAAGAAAACCACATGTCAACAATTATATCTCACGATATTCCAAACTCTACTGGAATCAAAGCTCAATAGTGGCTCAAGCATTATTAAGTCACTGCGTTAGGTTGTCTTTGGTAATACTAAAAGAAATTTTTCCAGAATGCGCCATCTGCTTACATGATGATAATCATAGCTAGCTAATTCAATAATTTAAGTTGATGCAGTTATGAAAGTGTGTTCGCAAATTCAAAATAACACCAATTGCAAAAATTTAGATTTTATAATTTTTAAAACAAAGTGATAAGAATAAAATAAAATATTTCACACCAAAAGTTGAATATGTTTGCAGTGCTAAAAGACTATATAAAATAAAAGTTTCCTTATTCTTTTACAATTTTTGATATTTATTTTTATTATGCTCTTCACTTTTATGCGAAAAAGAAAACAGTCTTTCTTCAAATATTTAATAACTACTTTTACGTATCTACAAATCTTCACTTTGTTTAAACAAGTAATATAGTTTGTATTCAAATATTAATTCAAGCACTTAATTAATAACGGATACACGAAATTCGTATATATTATATTGTAGATATATACCATATTGGAAGCAGAAATTTACATGTAAACTTCCAAATCGAAAATGATACATTAATAATTCTTATTTAATCTTTTGTAGGAAATGCTATAAATTCTAACTAAATCTGCTATCACATAATGTTAGATTAAAAAATTTAATTTATAAAACTTTGGGAGTTTTAAAACGTTTTTTTTAAAATCATGGAAATCAAAAGATTTAAAATTTTAAAACTAAACAAAAATTATAAAAAAAAACTCATTCCTTATACACGTACGAACATTCTTAACGATCTCAGTAATAGGTTCTAGAAAAAGTTCTATGTATTATTTCAGGTAAAAATGCATCAAAATATAAGTCATCCATGCTTTACTCTGTTTTAAAGAAACCTGAAACAAGAATATTGAAACTAGTCAACAATATTTTGTTACTGCTTTTACATGTATTGTTCGAATTGCCTTCCATTGCATGTACATTAATTTCACTAATCATAACTATAATAAATACAATTTACTTACAAAGAATATAATAGAAAAGTAATTATTAATTCTTACAAATGCATTCCATTCATACTTTGTAAATGACTTACTAATAACAAGTAAGACTGTGCAGAAAACATTTAGAGCAAATTGACGAAGGCTAAGAAAACGCTTAATTTAACGAAGAAGCAACCAAAAGTAAACATATAAACCTACGTCTCATTTTGATCTCGTGAAAAATTTATTCGATCTCAACCATCTAATTCTGTGGCAAAAACGCCTTCGCGAAACGCATCGCAATAATTCATAATGTTGAGGATCATATATGCTTTCCTTTCCAGGCCAAGAAATAAATTGGAGTACTAAGGTAATGAATGAAAAAGAGTAGAATCTGAGTATGAATACCAGAATGGATCTATGAACAAATTTCCAGCGATAACCCATCATCATTTGCTAAACACATCTCCAGATTATCGTAAAAAGTATTTATAATGACTCTAAAATGCAACCCAAAAAAAATAATCGATTTTCATGAAAAATATTTTGTCTGAATTTTATTTTTACAATTCGTTCTTTTGTAAACTTACAATATAGCAAACCCAGAATCCAACTCTAGGTAACTAAATCGATTTTGATCAAATAGACGCCACTGAACCCACAGGAAAAGAAACAATAATATTGACAAATAGTACATCACTGTATTACACAATTAACGTCACTATCACAATAACTAAATACAATCCACAAAAAAAATGTCTTTTAAAAAAAATTAATAAACACGAATCAATAGGATGCCCACGTTTGATAAAAATCTTTTAAAAATAAACAGGTACAAAAATACTTTAGCAAAATGAAGTTGTATACAGCCTAACAATGTGTAAAAAACTTTATCTTAACTTTTTATTCTATGTCCGCAGAATAAGTAGATTAGTAACTCTTCCATTTACTTTCCTGTAGTAATACCCTGATGAAGAAATGACAACCAAAAAATCTTCGTCAAGTGATTTATCTATCGGTAGCGTTAGGGTTTGTGTAGCTGAATCCTTGAAATTGCATTTGGTCCATGGACTGCAGAATATTCTTATCTATTGGAGTTAACTTGGCCTTCTCTACAGTAAATGTTTTGTCGAAGTATTGGGTATCTAAGGGATGTTGCTGAAACAAATGGTACTAATTTAGTAACAATAATAACAAATATAATATCCTAAGATCCCCGTACATACTTTATTTAAGACAAAATTATAAATAATTTTGTAAATTTTGCTCTTAATTAGTAATAAAAACGTATCATATCTAAAATTAGATATAACGATGCACACAAAATTAAAATAATTAAATAATGTCGTCCTACTAATTAAAAATGTGTCGGATCTATATAAAAGTCACTACAAAACTTTTACGATATGGCAACTGATTGTTACGAGCTGCACCAAGTTCAGCGTATGCTGATACTGGTTCAAGTCAGTGTAAACAGTCTGCTAGTCAACGAAGTACAAGGCAATTGTATGCTACGATCTTGTCTGTGGATTGAGTATTGATAGTTGTTTGGAGAAAATAGTGCTAGAAGATAATTGTCCACATCATACGCTCAGTCAGGTATTACAAGAAGCTTAAGAAAGTAATGCTGCGATGTCAGAACGCGCAATCTCATATGTTTCTCTGAAGAATATTGACACTGTCAGGGAGATGTTTGACTCCAATAAGCATGTAAGTTATCTCAAGAAATAAGAATGCCTTGGCATTCACAAACTGCACCATCGTGCACAAACATTTTCGTGTGAAGAAGGTTGGATTCCTATGGATACCCATGAGTTAACCAAGGAGTAGAACGTATGATGTATTGGATTGTGCCGCAAGATGCTCTGGAAATAGAACTCGTTATGTTAATAGCATCTTGATAAGTAAAAAAACTTTTATTGCTATTCGATTCCAGTAAAGCACAGAAACAAGTCTACTTTTTTAAAGGTGAAAACACGGCCATGTCTGTATATAAATCTCGATCCGTTAAAAAGAAAGGAGTTGTAGAATACGCTGGTACTGGAAATACAAAATACAGTTATTGTAAAGTAGTGCATCTAGGAGTGTCTAACCAGGATTGTTGAGACACTGAAAAATATTCGTCTTCGCTCAACACCAGGGATCACAAAAACGCTTCTACTTATCACTCTAACGTCTATATCAAATATTTAGAAAGAACCTAACTGAAAGTGCTAGAACATCCGCCTTACAAACCGGATCTCGCTTCATTCTTTTCCAACGTGAAAAACAGACAGATAGAGAGAAAGTTTTTCAACAATGAGAATCTTTTTAACGCATGGAATAACGAGTAAGCATAGTTCTCAAAAAATTAGTTTAATGACTGATTTCAAAGTATGGACAAGACCAAAGAAATTGAAATTGAAATTATTTTGAAAGATTGTAAAAATTAGCGCTTTATCGCAAAGCTTTTTTATTTTCTTTGTATATTGATGGAATCAAACTGGACAATGAATATTCAATTAGCTTTTCCAATGGGTATATAACGGGTACATTTTGTGCGGAAAAACATTAAAACATCATTTTTAAAAACATTCCAAGGATACTTAAAATTTTTTTAATATCAACTGCATGCATAAAACATAATGCGTCGCATAAAAAAAATAAATTTAATTTCGTTAGCTAGTTTTGAAATTAATTATTAGAATGAGAGAAGTCAGGACTAGGATTCATGTGTAGCACATTTTATGTATCTCACAATAATTATTTTCGCCATTCCAAAATAATGCAGTTAGGTTGTATAAAACTACCTAGATTATCTATTTTGGTACAAATTAAATTCACAACTTACCAAATTAGGTTTAAAGGGTGCTTCTAGTTGTCTCTTCTCCAATAAATCCCAAGAAATTGACCGGAAAAAGCCGTGATCTTGTATTTCACCGTGTGGACTCAGTTTAAATCCCAGACGTTTATTAGCATCTTTTTCTAATAGCTGCAAGTAATATATTCGCAATGAATACAGGTTCAAAATGACAAATTATGGTATAAACATTTCTAAAATTTGTTCAATGGTCCGTCTATACATAATTTTATGTATGTATTTCTATGTCTTGTCTCTGAATATAAGCCTTTTACTTAAGTTAATTTTCGTAGTCCTCGAATTACGAAAATAATGAAACACACCAAAAGTTAAACAAATATTTTTGATGCTCAATGCTCATTCATACTGTTTTTAAAAGCACGAAAATCAAAAATCGATCAAGCTAACCTCGCCTATGATGCATATTCTAAAGGCTATACAATTCTATCGAAATTGAAGGCACTTTGATGAATTTTTTTGAATGATGATGCGTCGCTCTATTCCAGGTCTTTTTCTCTTCACAAGTGTGGTATTTCTTGATTTGTCTACTATTTTTTTCCATTCTTTCATATTTCTTACCGTACCTTTCTACTTTCTAATTCTCACGCTCTTCTAATCCTTTACTAGCTATTTTCGGTATTGATTTAGATTTAGATTTGATTGACCTATTCAGTGATTTATATTGCGGATTATTTCACTAAGTCTTAGTCATAACAACTAATCGTTTGTGATTTTATTGCCCTTACTATATTTTTTACTGCTAATATCTGATCAATTTCGCTCTTCATTAATCTTAAAGAACTTCATTTATTTTCTTTGCGCTCAAAATCTAATTGGTCTTCTTGCTGTAATATAAACTTTGAAGTTTGTTCATTCAATAATATTTTTACTTTTCACTATTGATTGAAGTATATCTATAGTGCTCACTGCTTCCTGCTTGTACTTTAATTTACAGTATTTCTTGTTCTTACCTGGATAAAACTTAGGTGCATTTCTACGCTTCAGAAGCAAAACAGTAATCAAAGGAATGAAAGCACTCTTATTCTCCAAGGTCCAAAAAGGTCCTTACCAAAAAATCTGCTAGAAAAGTTTTTTGGGATTGCATTCAATGGCAATTCCAGTAAATAATTGATATTTTTAATTGAGGGTAAAACACTTATTGAGGAATATATTATAATACTCTATGAGAAATAATTACCGAGAAAAGATGTGACAAGTTATCCTCCAAAGAAATTTCATATTTACAAAAAAATACCATCCTACATAAATCGCAGTTTATCATGGAAAGCATTCATAATTTAAGGTACAAATGTTAACTATTCATTCATATGTTAACTATTCATCTGAAAAATCTGAAAAGTGGTAAATTTTCTTTTGAGGAAGAGTTGATAGAAACTGGTATGGTTTGCAAAACAAAGTTATTAAATTATATAACAAAATATGTCGAATTTAGTAGTTAGGATCTTGCTCATAGTATTTATCTATTTGTTTCTTTAAATAAATTGCACTCATTGTCAATTTTCCTCATGTGAATCCATTTAGATATTCACTTGTTACTTTTTCTTCAAATTATCTTATGGGTAGAATTGTTCCAAATTTAAATTCTTTAGGTACTTTTTCTTTCCTCCATATTTGTAACAATAAACCACATATGTTTTCTAACTAGTAGTATCTACGTATTATAGACAAAAGAAATAATCATGATACTTATTATATATATATATTCATAGCCACTGTTCTTTGCAAGTTGTAATTTAAAGCACTTTTTGTGAGATTATTAACACTATCGCCTATTTAATGTGTAATACTGTAATACCTGTTTTAATATGGAAGTTGCTTCTGCCGACAAAAATCTCGGAAAGACCGGCTTTTCGTTACATATTGACCAGAACAATTCATCTTCATCGCAGCCACTAAACGGCGACTGTCCAATAAGCATTTCGTACAGAAGTACTCCAAATGACCACCAATCTACGCATTGATTATAGTGTAGGCCTTTTATTATCTAAAAAAAAGATAAATCAAAATCAATAGAGTAGTTTATAAATTGTATAACTTAGTTCTAAAAGGTAGGTTTCCTAAGTTTTAATTCTAAGAACTATGTTCTACAAACAAGAAAGAGGTGCAGCAATATACTGCAACTTCCGAAAAGGTTTTTAAGTATTTGTCATAAATATAAAATTTAAACAAAAGTAGTAGTAGTAATAGTTATAAACAATATAAATTAAAATAAAATTTACCTCTGGTGCCATATAATCAGGTGTTCCGCAGAAAGTGTCAGCCATTCTGTCCAAAAATATTTGCAATTTGCACATTCCAAAATCAGCTATTCTGACATGACCATCGAAGTCCAGCAAAATATTGTCCAGTTTTAAATCTCTATCAATGATAATATATCCATTATTATATGAAAGAAAGGAAATAATTTTTGGCATGTAAAACGCCTAGTTCATTTTCTAAAGTGGTTGAAAAATAATATAAACGCATTTATGAAAATTACATAGAATGATTAATATCTAATCGGCTAAAAATAAAGTGTCTCGTATTGTTCTGTGCCAAGTGTTTGTCTGAAAATGTTTAGAAATAACAGTTCGAGCATTATTTTTAGCCAAACAATACACGTAAAAAATCATTTTGAGTTACAGCTTCCGCAAAAATTAACATGTACCATATTGTTTTGATAAGAATTGACCAGATCTGCCTAAAATATACAAAAAATGCACTGAATCGACGACTTAAAATGTATTTAACTATTATTTATATTTGCTTCTATTTTAAATATTTGTTTTATAATCGATTTAGTGATGTAAAAGTCGCCAATCCTATGTAAGGTATATTTCTAACTTTAGAGGATTTTAATAATTTTTGTGATCTTACATACTAGGATGCACTAAAAATCACTGGAATGAGAATGTTTGTTTGATACGCCGGCATATTGTCCCTGTAAAAATGTCAACTGTGAAATGTCAGGTCACTACGTTTATCAGTTCCGTCGTAACGCTTGTTTAACTAAGAGTGTTTAGTAATTTTTGAAGAGATGGATAGTATTATCACTCATACTTTCATTAACTACTTCTTCTTGAAAGTCTTATCAGTAATAAATATTTATAATGAGATGAAGGATGGTGTGAAGAACTCGGTTCCTTCGTTTTTTTTACAATTGATAAATGGGCTTCTGGGTGAAAATGTGGTTATATAAAGATGCACTACGTAGTAGATCTATGAAATCTGTCACTATACCAAAAATTATTGAACAAATATCTGTTAAATTTTATGTGCCAACTTATCACTGCTAATGAGACTTGGATTCATCATTATAACGCCTGAAACAAAATAATATTCTAAAAAATGGCAGCACATTTGCTCTCCTCCGTCAAAGAAGGCGATGGCTGTTCTATTTGCGGAAAGGTCATGGCCGTTAATTTTTTGTGGGTGCAAAAGGTAGAATCTTTGTTGATTACCTTCCAAAAAGCGAAGCCATTACAGACACGTATTATGTGAGTCTCTTAGGCAAACTGAAGCATGAAATTAATGAAAAGCGATCTGGTTTAACAAGGAAAAAATTATTTTCCACCATGACAATGCACAGCCTCATACAAGTATTGTTATAGCAAAAATTAAGAAATTAGACTTCGATCTGTTACGGCGCCTGCCTGATGGTAGAAGATTTGGTTGAGAAATTACCGCATTTTCAAACCTCAAAGTTTTTTTCTTTATTTTCATTCCAGGGATTTCTCAGCCCACACATGTATGTGAATCTAAAGAAAATTTATATTTGATCTCTCACTCCACACATTCCATTAGTCAATATTATTTGTATTCACTGTACATAAATTAATTTAAGTTTGGGGTAAATTTATATATTTGCAGTTTTATTATATTATTAATATATCACAATTTTTTTCTATATATAGAAAAAAATTGGTGTCTCTATTCAATAAAAGGACCTTACCTGTAGACAATGCCTTTACTGTGCAGAAATTTCAGTCCAGAAACAATTTCAGCTCCATATACTCGAGCCCTGGATTCCGGAAATCGACCTGAGTTTTGAATGTGAAACATGAGATCACCTCCGTTTAAATATTCCATCACAAAAAATAAATGAGACTGTAATAGACAAAATAAATGATTGTATGTAATTAGATTTCAAAATTAAAAGTAAATTAACAATATTTTAGATTTGTAATAAATATTTTGCTGGTCTTGATAAAAAAAAAAGAGTGAATAAATGCAAGTCGATGCTTGCAAAACAATTTGTGAATATTTGTTTTATGTAGAAGAAATCTTAATCTAATTTCGACCTAGCTAATGTTTATAAAATTGTCCACTTTAAAAAATCTGCGATAATTTATAAAATGTAAACAACTATGTATAAACTTTTGAACTATATTTATTTTCAATTTTTCCAATGCACTAATAAAAGGAAAGTCAATGATTCTCTTAATAAATAAAACAATATCATTTGGAGAACAACTTCTAAAAGCCATATTACTAAACTCTTATTATTAAATTATATATGTAGAAATTAATATTTCAGCTAGAGAAAAGAAAATTTATGAAATATATTAAAATTATCACATAAGTACATACATATTTCATCCGCACTCTAGTAATAAGTAGACCTAATATGATAGAAGTCGGAATTTTTTACTTAGTTCAAAATCTAAAGCACGTTTGTTAAAGAATTTGCTATATAATATTAGAGCTATTCCTGAAAAATTGATGGGATTTTTAAAGGAAATGATTTTCTTGTATTTCGAAATAGTTTTTTTTAGATAAAATATTGTACATTTGTTCATTCTTTGAAACTACTTCTCAAGTTAGACAGAAAACTTCCTTGGACAATTCTTCAAAATGTTGCTGAAATTTAGAACCACTGCATTATCTTTTAATTAACGATAATATGTGGAAATCGTTGGGTGCAAAATCTGGACTCCATGGTAGATGAGTGACCAGTAAATTTCTGGATTCGTCTAAAAAATTTAATTGCGTGTCGTAATATAATAATAATAATAATTCAATGCAAATCGGGCTGATCACTACATAATTTTTCAAAAACTTGAGGAAAGCAAACTTTTGCGTAGCAATAGCCAATTACAATTTTACTGCTTTCAAAAAGAATTTCCACAACTAGAGCATTGTATTGAAGAAAACAGCAATTCTTTTCTTATTTTGATTTTTATCGTGAATAACTTTTATTGGTTTTTACTCGTTTTCAAACACCCGAATAGCAGAACGCTGATTAGTCCTGATATCTGTTGTTTTGTAGTACTTATCAGTAGAATAAACCTTCGCTGACTGTATTTCTTTATTTTCTATTAAACAAACATTGAATTTACAAACAGCATCATCACCTTTCTTTTTATATCGCACTGGTGGCAATTTAAAATTTTTAATATAATTCTCAACATACGCCCGCCTTAACACTACAAAGTAGTTAAACAAAAATACTTTATCTATAACAAATTTACAATGTTTACGTAATATTTAAATATAAGTGTTGATTGGTCACTACATTAACTTATTTAAATGTCCTCAATCGGTAAAATACACAACTTGTTAACAGGTCGCTTCATAGCAGACGTCGAAACTTATACCGTGAATATATTTTATAATGCAACATGCACATACACACACTAGTTGCTAGAGTAACGTAATAATGAAATGACAGCAATGTATTTTAGCGTGTATTTTATTTTGCAACATGGGATGTCAAAATAAGTTACTCTATTTTTGAGGTATGTATAGTGTAGAAGAAAACTGTTATTAGTGAACTGGTATAACTCGAATATGAGTTTGAGGAGAGTAGCAGATTTGTTTCAAATTACATATCCTGACCGTCCAAGACCGAGTCCAACTACAATAAGTAGGTTAGTACAGAAGTATAAAAATAATGGATGCATCGTTCCTAATCATAAAAAAACGAATAGGCCAAGATATGTTATTGATTGACGCCAAAAGAAATGAAATTCTACAAACAATCGAAAATAATATGCTCTCCACAAGAGCTTTAGCACAAACTACAAATGTAAGCAAATCTTCCGTGCATAAACTACTAACACGAGAACATTTTAAGTCGTATCATTTTCAAAACCATCAGGAACTAATTGCGAATGATGCAGAAAGAAGAAGTAACTTTTGTGAAATCATGTTGGATAAGCTTCATAATGATGATACTTTACTACGCAGAATTTGCTTTACAGATGAAGCAACATTTTATGTAAATGGTGAAGTAAATTCACAGAACTGCCGCTACTGGAGTAGACAAGATTTGCATAGATATCATATCACAAGGACTCAGCGGCCACAGAAAGTCAATGTTTGGACTGGGTTGATTGGACACCGTATTGTAGGACCGTTTTTTATTGAGGGTACTCTTACAGGAGAAAAATATTTAGAACTGCATGAGTACAGAGTTATGCCAGCCCTCCACGCTTTAAATATTGATGGTGAGATTTGGTACCAGCATGATGGCGCGCCGGCACATAATTCTCATATGGTTAGAACATTTTTCAACCAAAGATTTCCAAACCGTTGGATAGGTCGTGGAGGAGAAGTAGAATGGTCCGCAAGGTCACCGGACCTGTCTCCAAACGATTTCTTTCTTTGGTCATGTATCAGAAATAAAGTTTTTCATGGAGAACCTCTAAACAATATTGACCAATTAAAAAATAGAATACGAGTTGCTGCAAGAGAAATAACTCCAGAGCAGATACAAAATACAATAAATGAATTCTACAATCGCTTAGGATACTGTCTGGCCGTCAATGGTGACATTTTTGAAAATTTGTTAAATTAGTTTTTAAATTTTGTTCAACTACTGTATTTCACATCCTATGTTGCAAAATAAAATACACGCTAAAATACATTGCTGTCATTTCATTATTACGTTATGTATGTATGTGCATGTTGCATTATAAAATATATTCACGGTATACTCACTAGTTTAGTTATACTATCATTTCCTGGAATAGGCGCTGTAACAGGCTAAGTAAAAGATGAGTGTTGTCTTTTATAACAAATAAGTCGCCTATCTTGATAGGATTTGCTGATGGATACTTCCACTTTGTTCTGGCTTAAAGTTCAGTTAAGTACTCCTTCTGCCAACGACGCCAGAAGTATTCCATCATCTGGTGTAGTGTCTGGGATTTCTTCAGTCTGCATTCTTTATAATTGACCAGGCTTGGCTCAGGAAGAACCGATAGTGCTCATCCAATTAAAACGTGAGCAGGAGCTAAGAGATTGTTATCAGAAGATCAGATAATGATGGACAAAAAACAATTTCTATTAATATTGGGCAAAAATCTTCATAATCCAAACACGCATTCCCTAAAACTCGCCTCGAATGATGTTTCGCCCTTTTTACTCCTAGCTCCAAAATTTGATACTCTTGGCAGAATAAAATGCCATGTAATATTATCGTTAGCTAAATAATTAAATACTGTTTCTGAATATTTGTTGAAACGTTGTTCCATTGTCAGAATAAATAGTGGCTGGTTTCCCCTCTTACCCATGAAACGTTTTATTGCAGCTAAAAAGGCTTATGTTGTTAACTCAGTTAAAAGTTCTAAATACATGTCTTTCGTATTTGAACAAATAAATAGACAAATACATATATGCCTTTATCATTCCAAGTCAACGCGTTTTTCTGTTCTTTGTTAAAAAAGGACGAGCATAGTCGACACCTGTATTTAGGAAAGGCAAGTATTGGCTTACCCTTGTAGACGACAAATTGCCTTGTAGGTTTAGCGAATAGGTTGTGCTTTAAACCACCTGACACGCTTGCTTATTGTCGATCTGGCTAAACTTCTGTGAAACATATTGTACGTAGATCAAAATTTGTTGTTGAGGTCCACAGAGTAACAAACGATCATGATCTCTGGTTAGAATCAATTTTGTTAACTGGCGTTACTGTGGTAGAATAATCGGTTGTGTTTTACTCAACTCATGGTTATTGTTTTGCGTTTTACCATTTACTAATATCATTACATTATTGTCTACGAATGAATTTAAAGATAATAGATTGCTGCGTCTTTCATCTGTTTCTTATTTTGTAACGCTTGATACTCCTCTGAGTACGATACTTTTTTGTGCTAGCTTAATTAATAAATTCGATTATTGGTTTATTTCTTTTGCAGTTAGAGGTCCTTGCCTTCTTTCTCTTTTCTCACTCTTGCAATTATGGAAATAAGCAATATACGCTACTATACATTTTAAAGTTTCCACATTTGAGTATTTTTCGAATAAATTTGCGTACTTTTCATAATTTAGTACTAAGTAAATTATAGTTTGTTCAGGTATTTCCTCGCCTTTATTTGTAGGTCGACTTGAATTGTATTCCACAAATCTTTCTCTTATTTTTAGCAAGATGGCCCATTCCATCAAAGTTCGCAATTCTGAATGAGATCAGCATCGATGTCCTTAGAAAGAAAATCAGCTGGATTATTTTCTGATTTTACATGACGCCAATCTTGTGTGATTTGTTAAACTTTGTATATTGCTGACTGGATTAACGACAAATGTTTTTTATTTATTTGGTGGTGCCTTTATCCAGCTTAGGGTTATTGTCGAATCATAAAAATAATAGTATGATACTTAACGATTGGTAGTTGTAAGGAATTGGTGCTACTGTGGATTTTGCACACACAAGTCTTGTTGTATTTTTGCGATTTGCAAATTCACATCTAACATAAACGCAGACTCTGTACGCTTTCTTTATAGCGTCCGAAAATCCACGTAACTCTATTAGAGTGATTCATTTATGGATTTTATTGTCATTTAGCATTGTAATGTTGTCGAGAAAGTTTGTCCGAACATATACTTTGTGAAATGATCTGACACTAAGACAGTTTATATTGCCACAAACGTTGTATTACAATCTTGGTCGTTATTACGACTGGCTACAAAAATCCAAAGTGGTCAAAAACCTAAGCTATGGCTGGCAACATAGTTATCCTGTCGATTGTTGTCACGATCATGGTTTTAACTGAAAATTTAATGGTATCTGTACATGCATTCTATAAAAAACCCACGATCTTGTTTTGAGGATTATTACCTAAGAAAAGGACACACATACAGTTTTTGTTTACTTCCATTGTCCCCAATATCTCGTGATTTGTTTAGAATACTTGTCATGCCCTCTTGAATCTCTAATAGTTCATCAATCGAGTCAGATCCTGTTAACAAATCGTCAACATATAAGTCATTTTTTATAATGGTGCTTGCTTTAGGTTTAGCGACCTCGTTGTTTGTAGCCACTGCGCTATATTTGGCGCTGAAGCCGTGCCGCAAGTGATCGTATTTAACTCATAATGACATTGAAGTTCTTCGGACGAATTATGTCTCCAAAATATCCGCTGAAGAACGCTATGTTCATCGACTACCAAAATCTAGTGATACATCCTCGATATATTCAATGTAACTACGTACTAATGTTTCCTGAATTTTAAAATAATTGAAATCAAATCGTTTAGTATAAAAGGGCCAACACATTGCACGTTCAACGACAATCCATTGTCTGACTTCATCGAAGCATCAAACATTACCCCCACCATAGTAGTTAAACTTCATTCCTTTACTTTAACGTGGTGCGGTAGATAATAGGATAATACAATTTTGGATCCGCTAATTTAATATTGTTTAGAATATTTTCTGGTTCAAAAGTATTTCTCCCATTATTTTCGGTATTACTAGACACGAGATTTCTGCATTGTAATTATTAACACCTGATGTCAACTATAACTTGATGCCTGATTCTATATTAGACAAACACTGACCTATCCCTTGCATGTCGAAATTGATTCTGGTTTTTGGTAAGTTTCAATTCCTTCACAAACTAGTACGAGGATCGATCCAGAAATAAGGTTCCCAAAGAACTCCAGCCGCACGGGCAGGTGTGAGACGAAATCCGGCAACACCGCTGGGTAGGTATGTTTCCCTACTCCGGATTCCCACCTGCCGCGCTTCGCTACGCCGCTCAGTCTTGGCTCAGTAGCCGTCCGTGATGGAGGTGCCCATTGCTGATCCCGCCGTGTGCGAGATTCGTTCCGTAATTAGGTTCTTGCACGCGAAAAAGACACCACCCGTGGATATTCATCGACAGTTGACAGAGGTGTATGGCGGCAAGTGTATGACCATTCAACACGTGCGTAAGTGGTGCAGGGCGTTTAGTGCTGATCGGAAGAAAGTCCACAATAAAGAACGGAGTGGAAGACCTTCAATTTCGGAGGCGCTGATAGAGATGGTCCAACGCAAAGTGCTTGAAAACAGGAGGATCACCGTCCGTGAACTTGTTGCTCGGATTCCTTTACGGTACAGTTCAAAGAGCTTTGACTGAAAAATTGGGGTATCGCAAGTGTTGTGCTCGATGGGTACCGCGTATGCTGACAGTCGAACACAAAGAGAAACGCATTGACTGTGCTCGCCAGTTTCTGCAAAAGTGTCAAGAAGATAGGGAAGGATTGTTGGACTCCATTGTTACGGGAGACGAAACGTGGGTGTTTCATTTCACGTCCGAAACGAAAGAAAAGTCCAAACAATGGCGTCGCTCAGTGTCACCAGTCGCAAAGAAGTTTAAACAAAGTCCTTCTGCTGGCAAAGTCATGGCCACTGTTTTTTGGGATCGCAAGGGGATACTGCTGATCGAGTTCATGGAACCTGGGACAACAATCAACTCAGACAGTTATTGTGCAACACTAAGAAAACTCAGGCGAGCTATCCAGAACCGCCGGCGAGGACGACTGACAAAAGGTGTAACGCTGCTTCACGACAACGCCCGCCCTCATGTCTCCCGTCAAACCAAGAAACTTGTGACTAACTTTGAATGGACTGTCATGCCCCACCCACCTTACAGCCCGCACCTCGCGCCTAGTGATTATCACTTGTTCCCCAAGTTAAAGGAACACTTGAGTGGGCAACGCTTCCAGAACGACGATGAAGTCAAAGAAGAGGTGAAACGCTATTTGAACGGGCTGGCGGCAACGTTCTACGACACGGGGATACAAAAATTGGAACACCGTCTACAAAAATGCTTAGAAAGAGATGGCGACTATGTAGAAAAATAGAGCTAAGTGTCCTCTATCCAACGATGTAAATTTTGATGAGAATAAACGATCTTGTATTATTGTAAAAATTATGGGAACCTTATTTCTGGATCGATCCTCGTAGGAACCAAGCTATTCTGACTTCCACAGTCCAACAACATTGTCACTAAATGGAGTTGACCACTTGAATTTTTTATTTCCGCAATAACAGTGGAAAAAAAAGCTTATACCTCAATATTTTTAGCATAATAAAACATAGATTGCTCAATCTCTCTTCTCCTTCTATATTGTCATCCTTCTGTGTTGTGTTTCCTCTTGCATTTTTTTACAATTAGATATTTTGCAAATTGTATTTGTATGGCCTAGCCGCAATTTATAGATGCTCGTTTTTTTCATGTTGCTATCGTAAATTTATTGATAATTTTAATAGAGATTCACAATTGTAAATTAAGTGCGAATTTTCACAAAAATAACATTTTAAATTATTTTTCTTAGTATTGACATGACATCGAAATTTCCCTTTAATTTTGTTACATAATTTTATTTGTTGCTTATTTTAATGAAATTTTTCTAAAATACTACATTTTCGTTTTAAAAATTTATTCATATTATCCATACTCGATTGCTCACCCTATATATTATATTCTATCCACTTGCGTCTTGTAGCCACCTCTAACTTACTTGCGATAATATAAATAATCAAAGCGTCCCAATGTTGGGTTTTGGTAATTTTAATGTTTCTAACGCGCGTAAATGTTTAATAACATCGTCACAAGCCTTCTTAGTTCAATATGAGATTCTTTTTGTACAGCGGGTATTAAAAAAATTGATTTTATATGTGTATGAACAATAAAAGGTTGTTTTCTTATCTTTCTAGTAATAATTTCCATGCCGAATCGTAACTTTCGTCGGTATCTTCAATGACTTGAACACCACGCATTCATCACTTAAAGATTTTAAATAATAAAACTTTTCACTTTTACAAATACTGCTGTCATTGTGTACCCCCATCACGCTAAACGCATCTCTCAATTTGAGGCACTGATTGAACGTGCCCTTAAACATGAGTAATTTTACGATAGACAGTTTTATGTTCGTATTATTCGTATAAGACTGTCGCTTGTATTTAAGTTATTTTTAAGGGAATCTGATACGTCATATGATTTTGTAACAGAATTAGTCATTAATTCATAACATTCAGTCTCAAATGTACCTCTTTCTTTAGAATCATTTTTCTGATATAGCGGATCAATTTCTACCTGAATGTTATCAATTTCTGAGAGAACTGGCACAAATTTTGGCAGTCTTAATTATATCTGTAATATTTTTCTATTGTTTAAAGTTTCTAAATCAATATCATTAAAATAATTTAATTAATTTGACCTTAACATAACCTCATTTTGCCTTTAAATCCGCTAATTCGTTGATTTTGCACAATTCTTCATACAAACAAAATAGAGTTATAGATTATAATTGACTTGAATTTCACTAGCTTTAATTTGTATATTTAGGATTCATCACCCGTAATGATATTAAATACTTTTCTAACATAAACCTATGCCAATCTGCCTGTCCTTGATTTTATTCTTCGTTTAACAAATGTGAAACCCACGAAGCTTTTTTACGCGCGGATGTTTATGTGAAATGTTATTTACTCTAGATAATCCAATGCGCAGTTCTTGAATCTCTCTATGGGCGATATTCTTATTTTTCTTCATTAGCATTTGTGCGGACAATAATGTTTTCAGTACAACTCCTGCAGATCCTCCAAGTCACGTAACTTTAATTATAGCTAATGATGTACCATTCTCACCAAAAGCTGCCATTAAATTTTGATGTCTTTGGTTATACCATAAATCTGACAAGAGAGAAAATCGTAAGAATCGTAACCCTAGAGCGTTCTAGGGAATTTTCATATTGCTTATTGAAAATATGGACGCTTGCATCTCCATATGTTGCATATACTTTATATATAAAAAAGTTCCAACTGCAAACTATCAAATAATAATCTGTCAACTGGTGCAAACATTTTTGTTTTTGTCCGAATCCATGGCCTACTACTAAAAATTTTCTGAAAACCTTCGTACATAAAATTAAAATCAATTATGCCGCTACCGATTTGCATTTTTAACACCAGCAATGTCCCGTGATCGCATTTGATGGGAAAAGAATGAAATTTAAAAAACGTTTTCATTTAGTGCTTGAATTAATTTCAACAAACTTTCATTGTAACTAAAATTGAGAGTTGTCAATAAATTCAATACACCATAGATGTACGTGTCTCCATGTTATTTTAAAACTTTACCTGTAGGTAGGTATCGGTATACAAGCAGTAACGCAGTATTGTTAAATATAAATAATAATAATAAATTTTTTTATTCATCAAATTATAATAATCCATACAAAGAAAATAAATTTAAGATTAAAATTGTAATACAAATATAAAAAGTAAAATAAAGTATGGAATAATATGGTAATAATAAAAGATATATAGAAATAGAAGAAATAATAAAGAATATTTCAAAACTTTATTTAGTGAAATAACGTTTATTAGATGCCTTTCCATATTAGAATTTTTTTTAATGAGACAAAATGTTTCCAATGAAAGTTTGTTTTATATTAGACCGTATATTAGTGATATTCGTAATCATTCAGACTTTCAAAAACAATTTCTAATTTAACTTCATCATGTGATAACAACTTGCAGTTAAAAATGCTAAATATAGTTACTACGTGACCACAAAAATCTAATCTTTGCTAACAGAAACTTATTGACTCATAAAATTTGTATTTAAGTATTATGGCATCAATTCAAAGTAAACAGTTCATGAAAAGCGAGAAAATTACAAGAACACATGACACATATTTTTTTTATTTTGCCACTGGTGCCTATGCCAGAAACGTTTCTACAAAAAATAGACATAACACATCTAAGTTACCTATAAAAATTGACAAAATACATCTATAATTGCAAATCATTTAAATAAATTTAAGACAGGTAATGGGAATTCCAACAAAAATTATAGCTAAAAAAATCCTCATAACAATAATATTGATATTAAATGATCCCAAACTCCCACATGTACCCATACCAATTTATATATGAATATATACTTACTTCTGTTTGGAAAGTGCAAAGCAAATGACAAAGGTATGGATGTTTCGTTGCCAGTGCCAATACTTTTCTTTCAATTAGCGTACACTCTACATCATCATCTTCAAGAACAACGTCCTTTTTGAGACACTTGATAGCGTAATAATATTCAGTATCTTTTAGTTCAGCTAGAAGCACCTGCAAAAATATACATTCCAAAAATAATATTTTACGTACCCTGTTTTCGAAAATTATTGATTTAATATACCGAAGTACTTTTACGATGCTTACTTTTCCGAAGCTTCCCTTGCCCAATACTTTCAAAAAATTGAAGTCTTCTACATTGTATTTTCTAAATCTTGGTATTGTTGTTGCTGGTGGAGTAATTCTACCACTTTTCTGAAAACCTGCGTAAGTACTAGATGTAAAGTATTCCTCCAACGTATCTCCGGGATCTAAAGCAAAAGCTGGGTTGTGAGCTGGATTGGACGTCGGAGAATCTCTTGTATCAGATGAACCTGAAATTTACAAATATTATTAATGTATTCATAGAAATCTCTAGCAATTAAAAAACAAACATTTAAAAATCGTGTCAAATGGCCAAGGAATCAACGTTATCGTAAAATACAATTATTGCATATCCTTCAAACATAGTATATGAATAGTTTATATATAAATATATGTATAGTTAACTCAGTTTTATTGAGACGTGCTATCACTATACACGTGCCTATTTCCTGTACTCAATATCTTAAGACTTTCCATATTTTTACAGAAGTAACTATAATAATTAACTGCAGTGCATTATTAGAGACTCCAATTTCAAGGTGCGCTCCACTGGAATAACACATGGATCAATAAGTCCCGAGACTAACAATGAAAACAACATTTTTTTGCAAAATTTTTTTTTATTCATCAACATAATCACCTTTTAGGGTGATACAATGGTTCCAACGCTTTTCCAATTTTTCAATACCATGTTTATAAAAAAATTTATCTTTCGCTTCAAAATAAGCTTCAGTTTCAGCGATGACCTCCTCATTTGAGCCAAATCTTTTTCCCTGGAGCATTTTTTTAAGATATATATATGTATATATATGGCAAATTTATTCATTCATTGATCTTTTTTATATTGAAAATTACACCAAAATTTATAAAATACATATCTGTGTCTTCCCTTCAAACCATTTCACTTCAATCTATATATACACATAGAATTAGAATAGTTAAATATTGTAAAGATGATGGCAAATAGTCAAACGTATATTTACGTAAGGCTTTAATTCCTTAATAAATTCATAAAATATATTCTTACAGTTTTATAAACGTTATCTGACATCTGTATTAACAACTATTTAGAACTTTTTAACCCAATATAAAAACAAATTAAAAAGAATTAGGCTTTATTTGAAATTACTAGAAAGCTTGTACAAAACTGATTTTTACTAAGAATTACAATTGTTTTTTTAGAAGTTAACGTATGTAATACGTACGTTTATTTTCTTTTCTTTATTATTATCTCGATCGCTCAATTTTTACAATTTATTTTCTAATGCGGCATATGCATATGCTGTCTGCTTTTTTAAAATTTTGACATGACGTGTACTTATTACACAAGGTAAAACAAGTTGGCAATTTAACAAAAATGCTTGCTAAATGTTTTGTATGTACGTCTTGAAGATATTTTTACAACTTTTCCCAAACATACTTTTGTATCGCGTAAAAGAAACACCAACGCTTTTGTTATCTGTAACTATTATTACAAACAATAATTTTGATAACTATATCTTTCTTTGTATTTTACTAACCATATTTACAATTCGTAATTAGTTTTTGCACGAAACTCTTAAAGTACATATTCTTTTCGTCGCAGATGTAAATTAACGCATCTATATTCCAAAGTAAAGATTTTAATTACAAAGTTAAAGTACAGAAGCAACACAGGCATTTTTAATTAATTTCTGTGATTGTAATCAACGATAGCATAGCAGAAAATGCTAATTTTCATTAATATTTCCCATCGTAAAGCCCCTAATTATATATTTATATATAATTATTAGAACCAAAACCTGACTGCGGATTATTGAGAGCTATAACGAGATTTATGGCGTATTAAGAATCTCTAAATTGTATAGCATGGTGGCCTAATTGGTGAGGTGGCTGTCTAGCACACGGTAGGTACAGGTTTAAGACCTGCTCCAGCGTAGAAGTTTTTAATAATTTCTTCGACTGTAATCAACGATGGTATAGCAGAAAATAAAAATTTACAACGTTAGAGTAATTTAATTTTAATTTATCACTTATAAGATCAGTCAGTTCCAAAAACCACTTCCCGATTACAGTTACGATGAAAACATTTCAGCAAGACTAAAGCACTGAATTTATTACTCCTGTGTGATGAGTGAAAAATAGCTAAAGCTAGAAAATAGTATCCAAATTGGCTTCATGCATTTTGCAAAATCATAATCGCCAGAAATTATTTATTTGAATTTGACACAGCTGAGTTGTAATATTAATAGCAAAAATCGCAATGTAAACTTTATTCGTGGTAAGGTGACTTTAGAGAATAGTATATGGTAAAATCTTCTTGCTTTGATGACAAAAAGCATATAAAAATGAATGAAGAAGCTGCGAGTTGCAATGCGATTCAGGTTCTCCAATTAATATACTAACTAAGAAAATCATCAACTCTTGTAGTATTTATTCACACAGATCTAAGAATAAGTACCTCGAAAATCTCTTCTAATGAAATTTCTATTAGAAGTGTTTTTACTCTCTCGCACTAACAGTGTCTATAGTTTGTGCTTTCTGATGTAAGATGATTATTACTGGGAATAAAATTTGGGTGTATTATTATAATCAAGAGATGAAACAGACGAACATGCAAATGGTAGAAAAACGACGACCACTACCAAAAAAAGAGAAGCGCACGCGAAAAAAACTAATATCTAAATCTAACATCACTAAACCTATGTTAATAATATTTTTTGATTAGAAGGGGATAATGTATATACATATGGTTTCACAGGGTACTAAGATTATCATCCACTGTTATAAAAAAATGTTGTGTCACTTAATATAGGATTATATGCCTACAAAACGACCACAAGCGTAAGACACACTAAATAAGCTCGTCAACGGGTGACTATTCCGACAGAATTTCAAACTATAAAAATTGCAAGGGTGTACCATACCCTCTATTTTATCCTCATATATCCTCATGTGACTCATGCGACTCTTCACCAAATCTAGCTCCACTTATACCCTAAAGTCAAACTTTTCCTTCCTAAAAATATATTTCAGAAGGATGAAGAACCTATTGCAGCAACGAAGAAGTATTTTAAGCATCTTAAAAACATCATTACAAAAATGAAATACTTTCGTTGACTAAAATACATACGTTGAAGTTGAAGGGAAATATTTCTAGCTCATTTCTTTTCTTTTGAATCACACTCATCAAATCACACTTATATATTAAAAATATGCCTTTTTGAGGGTAGGTTGACAAGTCCATAATGATGCATCGGCAAGTTATCTCCTGAAAAGTGTCGACCGTCAAATTTCAGATCGTTGCATTTAATAGTTTCATTGTGACGACTATTTAATTGTACTAGAACTTCGTGCTGTCATTATATACTTCTTTTTGAAAGATGTCGGCAACAAATATTCATAATGAGATGAAAAACTAAGCTAATTCGTTCGCTACTGCTGATATTTGTGAGTTCGAATGTAATGGTAAAACCATTAAAAATGCATCACGTAGTAGACGTCCGAAATCTGCCAGTATAACATTTAAAAAGCGCATGATGCTATAGTATTAAAAGGTCACTGTTTAAAAATATCTGAGATACCGAAAGCTGTAAGCATCTCTAGAACGTGCAACACAAATTTTGAATGAAAAGTTGGCAATAAAGAAGCTGTACGTGATATATGTCAATCAAAACTTTATGTGAACGCAAATTTCTCGTAAGTATTGGGGCATTTTAGAAGAAGGCGAGGTAGATGTTATGCAGCAATGTATCATAATTAATCATTATAAGTCCGAAACAAAACAACAATCTAAATATTCTTCATGTTGATTATCTTTCACAAGGCCAAACCATCACAGGTTCACACTACGCGGGTTTTTGTGGACGAATTATAGCAAAAAAATTAATGAATAATCTATCGCCAAAACAATAGACAACCCCACACAAATGTTGTTGCTATGGCTTCTATATGATGCCGCTCCCGCCTTATTCGCCGGATGTAGCACTGTCCAATTACTATTTTGTACGTACATGAAAAAGTACTTCGTAGGTCAGAAATTTTCAACAGACAACGTTGTTAAAACGGCTATGGATGCTTATTTGACCAAACTTGCTTATTTTAACGAATGAGTTCTAAATTTTATCAAAGCATAGAGTCTTTGGATAATCGCTGGTTCCAAACGTATCAAGATTATATTGAAAAATAAACGCAATTTTAAACCGTGAAGTTCTTTTCTTTATTTTCATTGTAAAATAAACCTTTTGAGAACCTTACGTTTCTTTCTTGAAAGAATATGTTTCCAGAAATAAGAAATTTGACTAAGATTACAGAATTTCGAAAATAATAAGAGCATAAAATCTTTTTACAAATTATGTACAATGTTCAAAGAAAAGTAATATTGTAAGTTATTTCAAATCGTCATCGTTAGACGATCAGTAATAGACAAAGGAACATCGTACATTGTTTGGCATCGTAGTGTAAATTACTTTTAATCATCTCACGAAACATCAACACGTTGGTATGATAACACCAATGTCAATGCCAAAGACATTATCACGTGGATTATCACTTCCGAATAATTTTTAAGCACAGTAGAAGCCAGAATAATTCGATAGTCACACACCCACATTCGAAAAAAACGAACTTTATAAATATATTGATGTCTATTTTTAAATTATTTCAATGCCACATTATCTATATGTATTTTCTCATCTGATTTATTAACTCATATGTAGCCATACGCGAAAAAATATTGTATACACTGCGTCTTGGTCATATGTTTCATATAATTCAACGAGGTTTTGATAGGCTACGTTTAAATAATATCATTTGCGTTTACGAGTTTATTTTAAAATTTCGTTAGTAGTTTGTTTTCTGAGATTATATTTTCATATTTATAACCATGATATATATTATATATTAATACGTGAATAAAAAATTTAAGCAAAAAAATCTTCATTCGTGGTACTAGAAGTGGTAATTTCTAACTTTTATTTGCGAAGATTTCAAAGCTGAAAAGATACTATGCATTGGCGTGGTAGATTTTGAGATCATAAATCATTCTTTTAAAGTTATGTAGAAGGCTTGTAGTAAATATAAGTGATACAAAATAAGATTTATTTTTATTATGTCATTTATAGACATAGCAGATATTGGCGTTTCTGAGATCCCGAACGCTATCTATTTTAATCGTTTCAATCCTCACCTTAATAATCTCTCTTTTCTATTTCACATTTTCTCCAGCTATCAATTCCTTCCGAGGCCGTTCTCATATATTTCATTGTACTGGAGTCCAATTACAAACTTTTCCTAATATTCTTTCATCATTCATTCAGCGTAAATCCCCGTAGCATTTTAATTGTCTTTCATTTATTATGTATACGATGATCTGTTAACTGCCATTGTATCTCTAGTATCTTCATTTTTAGCGTGATTTTAGAAAGTTAACCTACACTTTCTCTAGTGTATCATTTTAACTGAGAATATGGCTCATACTTTTATTTTTAACCCATACCTCATTTTTATTCCTTTTAGGCTTATGAGCTGGACTCTGACACTGCTGCTTCATTTGTCGACGTTTCATTCGTTCTCGCAAAGAACATCTACAGGGTAGTTGTTAATTTTCTCGCTGATATATTGAAGAAAGTTTTCAATGCACTAGTGGGAAGTGTTTGATCACATTCGATATATACACTCACACATACATAACCAATAATCACTCTAACTTATCATTTAGGAATTATTAAATAAATCGATATGAAAGCACAATTTATCGATATTTCACTATACCACCAAAGGCAATGAAAAAAATTATGGTGGAGGCAAAAGTGATGGTGTGTATTAGACAATGAAATATAAAATATTTAACGAGTCCTTGTTTTGGCTTGGGGAACATTAAAACATAAAAATTCTAATAAATTGACATAGAAAAGTTAATATAATATAAGTATTAGATTAGGTTTTAATTTCAACATTAATCATTGTGCAATTGCCAGACCTGTTCACTGTTTTAAATTTGGGAATAACTTTTAATTTTTTGTGATGATGTAGATTTTACTTGTTCTGCCGCATTTACATGTGTCCATGCTGTCAGTTTTAGTGGCGCCCTGCTATTAGATCTCTTTAATTTGCTCAAGTCCGCAGTAAACTGGAATATGGTTATCTTGTGTGATGTCCACATTATACATTCCAACATCTAGCCGTCGAACGTGTTAAAACATTTTTATCATTTAAAATGTATAATGTGTACCCACAGCATGGAATTTGCCATGAAAGGTTACTTGATAGATCCCTTTCGTAGAGACGTGAAGAATTTAGTAGTAGTAATTTAACAAAACGTATTGCTAATTATACAAAAGGTTCTAGGAAAGTTTTGCAATACAGCTTTGTTTATTTAATTTTTTCAAAGTAACTTCCTCTACACTCAATACACCACTTCATCCTTCGAAACCAATCTTTAAACCAGTTCTGCCAAGTTTGACTAGGGAGTAAAGCAAACTCGTCGTCCCAAGCCCGCAGAAGGTCCACATTACTGGAAAACCGTCTCCCTTTTGGCTTCATTTTCACATGCGGGAACAGTGCAAAGTCGCAGGGAGCAAGATCTGGACTGTAGGGAGGGTGCTCGGGAAGTTTGAATCCTGTCGTGGTCAAATATTCGATGCAGACTTTGGTGCGGTGAACTGGAGCATTATCGTGGTGGAGGAACCAGGTGTCTACTCTTGACTTTGGTCGCAAGTTCTTTATAGATCCAATTAGCTGTGACTGTCTTCTGTGTGTCCAAAACGATGCGTTCCACAATTCCACTAGATTTGAAAAATACAGCTATCATTTTGTTCTTTACAGATCGGGATTTTCTGTCAACTACGGGTGTGCCCATCATCAAAGACCCAAACTTTGTTTTGAGCTTTAGTCGGCACATCGTAATAGCACAGCCAAGTCTCATCACCTGTCTCGATGTTGTTCACATACCGAGATTGTCCCTTATTAAATTTTTTTTAGCATCTCCCGGCACCAAGTAACACAGTCTTCAGTCAGTCGAAGCGGCACCCAGAGAGAACAAAGTTTCTTCACATGCAAATGATCATGCATAATCGAACGAATTGCTGGTGCATTTAGGCCTGAAGTACCCTCTATCTGTTGGTAGGTCACTCGCCTGTCCTCACCAAGCATTTTCCTTACAGTAATAAAGTTTTCCTCCGTAACTGACGTTCGCGGCCTTCCCGGTCCCTCAGCATCCTCCACAGTTAAATTTCCCCTTTTGAATTTCTCTATACCACCTGAATATCGTTGTGCGAGTGTGGACAAATATCATCTAGTGCAAGAGTCATTTCTTCGAAGCACTGGTCTATGTTTAAACCACGTACCAAATTATAACGCAAAACTGCCCTTATCTCATTTCTTGACCACAATGCCATCGCAAGCACTTTACGCTCTCACTGCTAATGAATAACTGAGCCCATCGACATGGCGCAGCCGCTACTATGCACGTATGAACATGTGTCAACATGCAGCGGCAAGCAGCTTCTTACGATTCATTGTTGCGTCATATTGCAAAACTTTCCTAGTACCCTTTGTATTGATTCGCCAACGTTATTATCTCCAAAATGGAATTCGTAACACCAGTTTATATTTCTAAATTTTCAGAATTATTCTTCGTTCTAAAAGCAAAAGTTAATATGTGCACTAAAAAGAAATTCCTGTAGCATATATATCAGTTAAAGCCAATAAAATATTCACTCTCGTGTAAACATTTCAATGTCACGTAATCACTACTACGTTTTGAGTCATTTTGATGTTTACTTTTTTGGACTTTCACCAACGATTTGCTATTATTATGTATATTGTCCTATAGTTAGCTGTACATTAAATAATATTATTATTATTATTGTCATTATTATTATTCTTATTATTATCATTAATTTTTATTATTATTATTGAACTTAGCCGAATACTTTATAAAACGAATCCATGATGAACTGTTGATAAGGATCATGAATTCAAAAAATAGATTTTCTAAAGAAGTCCATGGTTCGAATATCTTTCGGGCGATTTTTAAATAATTTCTCGTCTCGAAGGTGGTCAGAACCTCTTCTGATACTCGTCAGTCTCAAATAATCAACACTGCTTTTTCTCTCACGGTGAAAAGAGGATAGTAATAAATTCATGGAATACTTTACATACCCCAAATATACACTCTCGCTACCCTAGTCGAGACAAGTCCAAAAACAAACAACCCAATTAAGTACTCACCACAAAAAAATGCCAGGTATATTCGAAATAGTATGATAGTTTCATATCATTTCTATTGCCGTTTTGAAATATTGAAATTACCAGGATAATTTTTCAATAAGTAATGTGTTTCTTGCTTTATAATTAATAAAAGATGTAGAAAGGGATTTTAGTATCTTTAATGAGGGAGGATGGACCAAAAATCGGTGTCCATAATTAAAGAAAATTTTAAATAATCGATAGCACAGAATATTGTCTGAAGTGAAATTTGAAATAACTGTATATTCATAAGTGCAGTAAATATAAAATCTCGAAGAGATACGGAAATAACTTTAAAGTTAGTAGCAAAAGCACTGTTTTATTTAATATTTTATTCTCTTGGTAAGTATTTGAATACTTTAAAGATTCCTTAAATAACTACAAAAACCATACCCTATGTTCTTTCTGACAAGTGTTCTCTAAACTTATAGAGTTAGTGAACACAATTAGATTTTTTGGATACCCTCAAAAATGTCTTATAGATTTAATAAACTTTCATTACTTGCATTAAAAGATAGTTCTTTCTCTCTTCCAGTGCTAATATTTATCTAACTTTACATAATAATAGAGGCGTCTGTACGAGGATAGTTTGACAAGTAGTGAGAATGACACATAGGTGGCGCTCTAATTGGTAAAATAAATGCACTGTAATTTAGGTTGCCTATTTATATGTTTACATTCCGATATTTAGATAAATCTGTTGATTAGTTTATTTTTGACAGCTGATTGAAAAAGAAGCAACACGTGGTTTTGTAGAAATGGAAAAAGCAGAGTATCGTGCGGTGATTAAATACTTCGTAATTAAGGGTATGAAAGCTACCGAAATAAAAGATGAGTTACGGGAAACATTAGGTGAATCTGCTCCATCATCCGCCACAATAAGTAGATGGGTAAATGAATTTAAACGTGGTAGAACAAGCTGTGTTGATGACGCGCGCTCTGGAACACCCAAAATCGTGACTTCTAAGGAAATGATTATAAAAATCTATAATATTTTTACGCAAGATCGACGACTCAAAGTGAGAGAGATAGCAGACATGGTAAGCATTTCAGCAGAACGCGTACACCACATTTTAAAGAAAGAGTTGGGCCTTTCCAAGCTATCGGCAAGATGGGTACCGCGATTGCTTACGACTGATCAAAAGTTCACTCGTTTGCGCATTTCCAATGAGTGTTTGGACCTTTAGAAGCGGAATCCGGTTGATTTTTGTAGGCGATTTGTTACTTGCGATGAAACTTGAATGCACTACAGTACACCCGAAACTAAACAACAGTCGAAACAATGGTTAGAATGTGGTTCTGCACCTCTAACGAAAGCGAAAACCACTTTATCGGCAAACAAGGTGATGGCATCAATTTTTTGGGATTCGAAGAGCATTTTGCTCATTGATTACCTTCAGAAAGGTGCCATAATAAACGGACAATATTATGCAGAACTTCTACAAAAATTAGATGTTGAGATTCATGCTAAACGGCTAGGAATGGCAAAGAAAAAGTTCTCTTTCACCAAGACAACGCTCCCTCGCATACCAGCACAGTTGCGATGTCCAAAATCCACGAGTTGCATTTCCAATTAGTACCGCATGCGCCTTATTCGCCGGATCTAGCCCCTTGCGACTACCACCTTTTTCCAAAATTGAAAACGGCACTAGGTGGAAAGAAACTTTCGTCTAACGACAAGCTTATCATCTTCGTAAATGAGTATTTTGCAAGCCTTCCGGAATCGCATTTTAGAGATGGCATAAGGGTATTGGAGCACCGTTGGAATAAATGTATTGCTCTTTTAGGAGAATATATTGAAAAGTAAAAATTATTTTGTATTTAAAAAATTCGTTTTTCTTTTCTATTCTCACTACTTGTCAAACTGCCCTCGTACATACTTGCATGCGTAAAGATTTGAGTTACGATTACAAGAAGTAATCAAAATAAACTAAAAATAAATCGAGAATGAAATATTCCTCAAAAATAGAGAGCATATCTATTGTACATATGTATGTATTACGTCAATAAAATTCCCTTGTACTTAAGTACTCACTTACATGCGTTTGATTTTTAAAATTATTTAATGGCTGCTATTACTTTAAAGAAGTACATAAGAGCAATAATTCGCTTTGATCTACATTCTAAAAAATTTGGCTTGCTCGTATTGTAAATTAACGAACACAATCGATCAAATAAAATATTTTAAAATGGACTTTCAATATAATGTTAATGTATCAGCCTCATTAACAGCATTTATTTTAGTAACATTAAAATTCTAATAAATATTGTACAACTTCAAATTTTGTCTAAGAATAGTATATTGGTCAAAATACTTCTAATCTAATTATGGACACGTATGGAATTGATTCATAATAATGTATGTTGATTATTTACCAGATAAAAGTAAGCAACGTTGATAAAACGATACCATTGTCTGGATTTCAAATCTGTTTTCCATGTACATATGTACAAGTATTTGAAAAATGTAATTCGAATCTCCACAATCGGAACCTTTGATGTGTCTTTTTCATTGAAAAAAAATGCACCATACTAAAAGATATTAAAGCGCACAAGTAACATGCACGTTACAGAAAGAATCTTGTACTCCAATAAAACTAAATAACATTAATTTAACATCAATGCATATTTCAAATATCTAAATACTTAGATTTATATACATACATACGCAGTCTGGAGAAAAACATTTTTTTTTTCAAAAGGAAGCAATTTAGTATACAACTTTGTAAAATATGTTCGATGTTACACAGACAATTAAATCTTTCTTTTTCGAGAAAGGACAAATTAATAATTTATATAGCAATTGTTAACAGTATAAACTTAATGGACACAGCCAGCAAGTCAAACTTAACAGTCCTGCAAAGAATTTAAAATAAAATATTGTATTAAGAATATGTAATTATCAATGCATCATAATACATTCCTATTTATGATAAGTAAGTGAATTGCAAATAAGAGATTTCCATAATAAATTGAGATTCCTTTCAGGTGGTAACCCCGCTAAGTTTGTTTTTTTGATATTTGTGCTTATCTGTGCAGACCACTTTATCACGAAGCAAGCAGATGTTTTATCAAAATTCACATTGAGTCACAGTTACTTTCAGTTCGTGATATTCCCTTGGAAGAAAAACAAGGAAGTGCAAGAAGCGAAGAGAATGTTGTAGCTGTGCATCAGTATTTGTGAAGATCCAAATGTTTAGGCATTGGGCATTTTGTGGTAAATTGCGAAAAGACCTTACAAGAAGTCAAACCAAATGATCAATTTTTGTATCATGAATTGAGCAATTGTATTTTAAAGAAACTAGAAAATGACCCGAAATTCCATAAGAAAATCATTTTCATCGAAGAAGTTCGCTTTGGTTTATGAATAAGCAAAACTACTGTATCTGGTCTGAAAATCAGCCAAAAGTAATACATAAGAAAGCAGTGCATCCCCTTTAACTATCTGGTGTACATTTCATGCTGGAGGTGTCGTTGGGTTTTACCTTTTTTTTACCGATGATGCCCAATCCGTTACTCTGAACAGAACTCGCTATCGTTCAATGTTTTTTTGGCCCGAATTAAATACTTTCAATTTGAACGACATGTGGTTTCAAGAAAAGAGTATTACTTACCGCACTGCCAATCAAAGTTTACTGAATCCGCGCTCATACGATTTATCACCTCTATAGTTATTTTTGTGGTATTATGTTAAGTTGTTAATTACATAACATTTAAAGCATTGCACCACTTGCAGACTAACATTGAACGCGTAATTGCTGACATTCTACCCAAATTATGTGAAAAAGTCATAGATTTCAACAGATCTATTCTGCCAATGCTTCCATGAAAGTCGCTTGAATGATATGTTCATTCGATAATTGTATTAGCTCTACTATACATCGAACTAAAAATGATCTTAAATGTTTCACGATCTCTGTGATATCTATGTCTTACTTTATTAACAAAATACGTCTCCTTTAGTGAGAAACCCTGTAGTTTAGCAAATAAGTTGACAGTCAAGAAAGATAAAATTTGCCAACTAAAAGGAAATTAAACCTGTAAACCTAAACTCTAAATTTTACTTTTTTCTACGTTTTAATTTTATTGATATATAAAATTGCTACAAGAAAACATTCTGTGTATAAAAAGAAATCTTAAACGCTAATATACTTTTATTAGTATTAGCTGAAAAACACAATTTACATAAATCATATAAAAGAAAGAATGTTTCTAGAAATATATCAAAAAAGAGATACAGTACGTAATACTACTTATAATTCAAGCTTCCATCAATTTGTTTAAAAATTGATCTGATAGTAAATAATTATAATAATAATAAGAATATAAAAACGCATTTTAGCTACTACTATTAGTTAAAATCAGGGTAGGAAAAAAGTCTGCTCGCGAGCACAATTTTATTTAATTCGTTCGTTTTAAAATATGTGCTCGCGAGTTTTATTATTAAACTCACGAGCACAAACTCAACTCGTGAGCAGAGTAGGAAAAAATTCTGCTCGCGAGCACAATTTTATTTAATTTGTTCGTTTTAAAATTTGTGCTGGCGAGTTTTATTATTTAACTCACGAGCACAAACTCAACTCGTAAGAATAGTTCTTTTTAATATAGAAAATATAACTCGCTCGAATTGAATTCGTTCGCGAGCGAGTTTAATTCGAGCACTCTCCGTACTCTGGTTAAAATGCGATATTAGTACGTTCACTTCGTTCCAAAAGCTGGACGTATAGTTCTCTCTCATTTAAATTATTTTATTATTATTATTATTATTACAGTCATAAATAATATATTTCGATTAAGAATATTTTTAAAATTAGAAAATATAAAACCAGTCTCCTTGTAAAAATTAATTTATTTTCTAGGCGAGCGTACTTCTCCTTTAATTAAGAACTATTCCACTTTTCGAAGAAATAATAGTGATATGTATACATAGCTAATAACTTTCAGCATATGTACATATGAAGTGTATACAAAACTAATTTCAAACATAAATAATCACGAGAAGTTATTTTCGTTGCACATTTACATACACCCATTCTGCCATGTTGCGAAGTTATTTTTGAAACACCTTTGAGAAATTTCGAATTAATTATTTTCATTTATTACCGTCACGGGCAGTTGTCCGGCATGATTTATAAATTTGAAACCATAAATACGATTTTAAAACGAAGCACGTGCGAAAACTGAAAATAGTAATGTAGGGACAAACATAAAGCCAATATGTTGGCACCACATCATTAATTGAATTCTAATAAATTAATCCCTGGTTTGATAACACACTCATGATTCTACGTATATAACATTTGGCTGCCAACAAAGAAGCAAATTTTAACTTTCTTAGTACGTTCTTGTCAAGTGCCAAGTCTTCAATTCTAAATAAAAATCGGGAGAAAAGTTAATATGAATTATACATATATCTATTGTCTAACTGTCAGTATGGACTACATTTTTAAGTTAAAATTGTTACTCAGAATTACAGACATTTCAATAAACATAGTAAAAGTAAGCAATAAATTTCTCTGACAAGAAATTGGTATAGTAAAGAGTGTTTCAAATTGCGCGGTTTTTTTAAGAATAAATAAAATACAGATGGCGCACTGAATTCGTCTGAGTATGTGGGCATTTAAAAAGCGTGATGTATGACATTTATAAAAATGGCTTCGTACACGTATTTTATGAAAATCTGCGTTCTGTGAAAAGAGTTTTAAGAAAATTACGTGAATTCCATTTGAAAGCACTATTGGTCGAATTATTAAAAAATTTCAAGAGACCGGTTCCGTGGAAGATCAAAAAAGTGAAAAATAGAGTCGTAGTGGTCGTTCACAAGAAAATATTGGTTTGGTTCGTGAAAGTGCTGCTGAAGGTCATGAAATGTCCGTTAGACGACGTTCACAACAACTTGGACTTAGTGGCTCAATAACATCGTGTATTTTACAAGGATTTAGCTCTGAAGGCATATAAGATTCAAATAACACAGGAACTGAAGCCATTAGATCATTTAAAACGTCGTTCATTTGTCAATTTCATCATTGAACAACCAGCTGATTTTTCTCAAAAAATAATGTTTTCCGATGAGGCACATTTTGAACTTGAACGGCAATTCTGTTCATGAATATAGCCAATAAACAAAATTGCCGTATCTGGGGTGAGAAAAATCCACGAATTATTCATGAGAAACCTATGTACCCTAAACGAGTTACTGTTTGGTGTGCATTATGGTCAGGTGGTGTAATTGGAACTTATGTCTTTTAAAATACTGCTGGTGAAGCTGTAATTGTCAATGGTGATCGATATCGTCGAATAATAACCGAATTTTTGTGGCCTGAATTAATGAATATCGATCTAGAGGATATGTGGTTTCAACAGGACGGCGCTACACCTCACTTTGCACACGAATCAATTGATTTATTGAGAGAAAAATTTCCTGGACGTGTAATCTCAAGAAACGGTGATGTTAATTGGCCACCAAGATCATGTGATTTGACACCATTAGACTATTTTCTTTGGAGTTATGTGAAAAGTCAGGTTTATAAAAACAATCCACAATCAATTCCTGCTTTGAAAGATGAAATTATTCGTGTCATTGGTGAGATAGGGCCTCAATTATGTCAAAATGTCATTGAAAATGTTAACAAAAAAGAGTGGACGTCTGTGGAGCTGCAAGAGGAGGCCATTTGCAGATATTATTTTTCGCATATAAATGTCATAACTGATACTTCAATTACCAATAAAAGGTTTTTGAAAGTGAATGAATATGTGTTTTATTTATTCTTTAAAAATAAACAAGAATATTTACGTATATATACATATATATATACATATATATCGCGGTTGTAAGTATGACGCTTCACTACGAAACAACTCCTGAAGTAGATGATTGAGATGTCATAGAAACGTCGAGAGGCGGATTCTGTCCAACATCGCAGTGAGCCCGAGAATATAATATTACTAATATATATATATTTCCGAATGTGACTTGCCATAACTGAATTTTTTTTGCATCAAGCTTTTGACAGACTCGCTGCTGCCTCTTTCAGTACGTTCCTAGATTTGAATTGAAGAGAGCTGCTTGTGATGGTAATATTTGTAGCACTTCTAACGTCTGTGGGACATCTCTCGATTCATAAGGCCGTAATGTGGGGCAGGTTCAACAAATCCGATCGTAACTTCTTTTGGTCACGTTTTGTTGTTATTTGTTCTACTAGTCTCTGTAGTGAATGTTTTTCATGTATTCAGCAGTCTTTGTCATAATATTCACATTTTAAGATGATTTTTGTTATAACGTAATGTGCTAGATGGTGTGTTTCTTTATTTGCTAAAAGCATAAAAATTTCCGAATTTAAGTATATATATATATATATATATATATATATATATATATATATATATATATATATATATATATATATATATATATATATGTATATACATATACATCTCAGCAACTTAATACTTAGTTACGCATAACGTCAAGTCACTTTTATGTGATATATATTTAAAAATAAATATAATCACGTAGATTTCTTTCACTTCCTTAACTAAACGCCAGAAAATTTTTCAACCTAAAGAATTTAAGCTCAAACTGTACAGGTTCATATTGTACAGTTTATTATACATCACAAAATGGTACTCACTATAAGTTTCATGATGTTTTGTATGCTCATTGGATAATAATCAGGTTATGGAATCTTCTATTGTTGACTGAGAAATTTTCTGACAATTGCTTTTTTTAAAATGACTGCCTCTTATATGTTTGTGTGTGTAATTGGACTTATTTCTAGAGATTGTACGTAATGCTTTGTTGTAATATCCGTTACTGACATCGCAATCGGTACTCTTGTTACTGTTTCTTGATTCTAAAGTTGTTTTCATTTGATTGCAAGTGGCGTACATTTTACTACTATTTTCTTGTTCTTTTTTTGTATAATCTTTGTATCACTTGGTATCGCAACGTTTATTATGTAAGTTTTCCTTTTTATCAATAAGAGTAATGTCTAACCTATTACTAATAATTTATCTGTCTGTGTGTATTGTCCTGTCCCAATACAGTTTATAATCATTATTTTCTAGGATACTTCCTGGGTTGACTCAGTGTTAGATCACAGAGTCCAAATAATTTTAATATTTGTTTATAAATGATATCTTATTATGTACTGTCAGTTGGGCAAATATATTAAACAAAGCGAAAATGGTTTGTGAAAGTTCGGGCCACAAAGTTCAATATACAAAATAAGAAGCCGGTATTAGAGATAAAAATGACATACTAGTTCTGGGGCAATAAAGAAGTAAGGAAAAACATAAAAGAACAAAACAATAAACTGACAAAAAGGATTGCTTACAGTGTACAATTTACAGTAAAAATTCTAAACCAAAGTTTATTTACCTAATGGATATTTCATAAACTAATTTTGAAATATTGCAAAAAGTGGCAAATAACTCAAAATAATCCACAGAAATTAATGGCAAAAAGATTATATACAGCTATTAAAAAGAAACCAAAAAAAAACATACGAACAATTTGCATTATCGATTAAATATAGAAACTGATACAATAACACTATAAGTTTAGCTATCTTATTAGATAGAAAAAATGAATTCCTTAATAAATTAATAAGATCCTAAAAACACTGCTTCATTATCGCAGCAAATTCTTTATTATATTAGTTTTTATTATTTATTTATTATATTAGATAAATTGTAATGCGATCTAGTTAGGAGGGTATGAAATGTTGCATTTTTAGTGTAACAAAAATACAGAAGTGATTAATTTTAATTTCAGTATATTAGTGAACAAATACTTGAACACATTATTATCTTTGAACTCCTTTAGATAAATTGTAAATTGATCCTTTTGGGAGGGTATAAAGTGTTGCATATTTAATGTAACAAAAATACAAGAATACTGAATTTTACGAGTCTTTTTGTAATAATTCTTACAAAAAATAGAGATGTGTACGATCTTCACAAACATCTAAAAGCATTTGGTATCTTAATGATATGGACCAGATTAGCAGATCGAAAACTTCTTAGGAAATCATATTCCGTTCCTCCCTAATAACAATTCGTAATGTCTAAAGCATTGTTGGCATATTTCGTGCATCTCAAACGAACAAAATCAATTGTTCAACAACTTCGCTTGGAACATATCCAGATGTTTCTATATTAAACAAATTTTATATAGTGAAGGGGTTTTTATTTACGCTCAAGCAAAAAATATCAAAGTCATCGCTCAAAAAACCTTTATGATAATGTTTGAGTTTTATAGTATCATATTTAAAGGTATGTCCGACTAAACATAAAGGTATAATTTACTGTTGGTACTTTGTCCATTTTATGATGCTACCTATAATTGGGTTGTTCAAATATTCCTTTTGTGTGGTTTTGTTTGTTGCTCATTACTCGATATGCACGGTTTTAATCTATAATACAATATAAATAAAAACCAGAAACCGAATTATTTAGAAATATAAGAAATAAAGAAAGTAGTATCTAATAAACAAAAACTTACAAACACACGTAAAGAATATTTAAACACCCCAATTTTAGACAGGATCTTCAGGTGTGGGAACAAAAAGAAATCACAGCGTGCTAGATCAAAGCTGTACGGCGGATGGCTCATCAATTAAATATTTTGCCCGGTCAAATATGCAATTGTTTGAACCGACCTGTGAGAGCTGTGTTGTTGTCATAGTGAAGAACTGATCTGTCGTTTTCAGTTTGTTTTCCTTATTTCTTCAAAAACAACAAATAGTTGTATACCATTCGAAATTGACCGTTCTACAACTCCCTAAAGGCACGGTTGCAGCGACCATTTGTTTTGATGTGCTTCGAGCGCGAACAACTTTTGTTGATCTTGGCTCATCTTGAAATACCTACACAGTCGATTGCTGTTTACTATCGAGCGTATACGTATAGATCCAAGATTCATCACTTGTAACAACTTTATAAATGTTCATTGAAGCACAGCCATTGTATTTTTTGTGCATTTCTTGGCACAAATCGACGGGAGTCCTTTTTTGAGCGGTTGTCAAATTATGTGGTACCCAACGTGAACATAGCTTCTTAACGGGTATATGTTCATGCAGGAATTTATGTACGCTGGTGTTACTAATACCTATAGATGCGTCGATCTCACGATATGTCACATGACGGCCTTGCATTATCAATTCGGACACTGTATTAATGTTTTCCGACACAACAACATTTGTGGGACGACCTTCATGAAAGTCATCGTCCAAAGAACGCCGTCCAAATTTGAATTCACTATACCAACATTCCATGGTGTTTCATCACCATATAAAGAATGCAGCTTGTCGATGCATTCTTGTTGAGATAATCCATGCCGAAAGTTATGAAAAATAATTGCACGAAAATGTTCGGAAGTTAATTCCATTTTTTCGCTGACATAAAATTTTCAAGTTACTGTCAACAATAGAAGTAGCGACCGGGTAATAAAACTGTCAGGGTAAATATATTGTCAAAAATAACAAACTTCACGATGCAATCATCAGATCGGAGACAACACTAACAGTGTTGCCAGTTCCCGAAATATAAACGACTACCCTCGTAACAGACTCACTTGCATATAGAATATCTGCTCATTGTCCTGAGCAATGTAGACAACTTCCTATCCATAAATTGTCGTTGCAAAGTGATGGGGTGTATTTTTCTGCATAACATCATACCAACTTTGTTGTTGCTTCATCGCTTTCAATAATATCGATGATTTAAGAAAACAGTAGGTGTTTCAATTACCAAACAAAGAAAGTGGTTGAATAGTAGGATTTCTACAAATATCAGCTCATATACTCAGCCTACCAGACTGCACAGTAATGATAATTATAATGAGTACTTAAGGAAAACGAGCATTTGCCAGAAATTCAAATGCTGGGGATTAATAGTGCTTTAAAATTCTCCGCAGAATAGTTCGTGACCCACCCATTAGACAATTTCGGGATATTCACCATTACAATATGGGCCAAAGCCGTCAATTTCATTATTTCAGCTGGTATAATATTTTAAGAAACTCTCTCTATTTATTTGCTGCAAAAGCCGTCTACCGAAACACATTAATTCCGGAACATATGAATAACTTGTTTACGTCCACGCTTTTATTAAATATCCATCGTTTTGCTTGGAATAAAGTGAAATTATTTTCGTCCAGGAGAAAATGAATGAAAATACGTCAGAAATTGCATATTCAATAATAACTAAATTTAAAACCAATACTGATATCTGTATACAATATTTTAATCAAAACAACACTATTTATATGATAAATATTAAAGTAAAATTTGAAGAAATCAATACCTTGAGTACAATGACAAAAACCTTAGGTCATTGCAAAAAATATTATGATTATATGCAGACGCTAACTTAATAGAACTTGGTGAAATCAACAATATGCAATACGTCATTTACACTAACAAGAAGAAGAGAGTTTCTGCAATAATAGATAGGTAGAATTAGTTAATTTTAATCTGCCTTCAGGTAACAACCTATTGTTAAATAATGAGTGTTAGCACCTTGCACTTTCACCATACTATCATACATAAAATTTTAAAGATTCAACCATTCTGATTGTAGTTAAAAGAACTATAATTATTAGGCTTATCGCCTACTAGCACCATCTTTCAGAAAAACTTAGAACATTTTAAGTTTGTCATTCTTTTTATGGTGATAAGCAAAGTTTTCACAATTTCTGACATTTGATTCAAAAGTTACAATACAGTGTCTGCATTAAAAAAGAAGTTTTAACTGATGTGCAACAAACTTTAAGTGACAATCTTTCTTCAAAAGTAAAGACTACTAAAAACTGCAATAACTGTGAAAATGATCAATAAAATTAATGATATTGATTTAAACAAACGAAGAATCGAAATCAATATTTTGGACATACCGACTGAATGTATATGTTACATTTTACATGTAAAATTAGGTATGTCAGCAAGACGCATGCAGCGAATTTTGAATTGTAGTCAAAAACGTAAAAAAAGTTTCATCTTACTGAAGAAAGCAGTTTCTGAAAAGCGATATGGAACGGGCTACAAAAGAAGTTGTTAAGGCTATGTATGAAACCTAGTTTTGCCACTATCTTATCTTTTTAATTGAGGAAGACAGTTTTCTTTCACAGACCTACTTGTAAAGAGCCAAAATGTTAATGGATGTGCTGCTCTACCAGACATTTGTCGCGGTAACGCGCCTTCTCACAGCAATCAAGTTCGTGAAAATTTAGTTTAATTCATGCTGAAAAAAAGTTTCAGATGAAGGGTTTATTACCGGAAAAGTATATCAAAGATCTTGAGAAAGATATTTACAAAAAATGGGACAATTGCACTTCAGCATGTTGTTCGAAATGCGCTAATATCGAAGGGAAGTGTGTTAAAAAATAAGAATAAACAATGCTCTAATTTATTTAATTATTTTCGAATTTCGCTTCCAATCAAACTATCTTCGTATTAAGAAAGAATATCGGAATAATGCATCTCTAAAAATTGCAATCAGAGGGTGTGGAATTAATTCATTATCACCCTCTCCTTCCGATACAGATATGTTATCGAATAATAAGTGCATAACTGTTCAGTATCATAGCCACAGATGATTTACAAAATTTAGGTTAAACGTATTTAACTTATTTATAACTTCGCGCAACTAATATTTCAGATAAGCTTGTTAACGACATACTGACAACCATACCTCTGGATTTCATAGCTAATATGTAATTACAAGAGATAACGTTCCGAAGGAATTCGAACTAAATGTGAACCAAAATGGAAAGGAGGATAGTCACAAGAAGTATGGAAGTTAACGCTCCCCTAAGGGAAGCAAACGCAACTATCTTATGCTTAGCCTTACCCGATCAAGTAAGACTTTTATCGGACGTACCGTTATATCTCCCACTCCTAGGACAGTGCATGTGAAAAGTTCTCAAACTGAAAGGCAAAAATCTTCCATGCGAGAAACAAATCAAAAAGTTAAAGACGAACAAGGGCCATCTACACAGATGAAGATACATAAAACTATGACGGTCAACATTGTAATAGAAATTAATTTAATGTCCAACAGGGAGTTAGTCAGCTAAGTGAACTGGATTTTCTAAAGTGCAAAAGCTAGTGAAACAGTTCCATGGAGGCTAAAAGAGCTATAACCAAGGCCAACTTCATCAGGTACGTGTAAAGATCAGCTTAATAACATACTAAGAAATTCAGCTCTGTTTCCTCACGTGATGTGAAAGAAATTAGAGTGACAGCGTATTATCGTGTAATTCTGTAATTAGATGATCCTTTTTTAGACTATATAGTTCGTTTCATGTCTACTACAGAAAAATATTTTTATCAATGCGACGTATTTGTTAAGAAGCTATCTTCTATCAAAGCCATCAACTTAGAATTCAACACTTTACTAATTGAAAAGTGCTAATGAAAAGGAAGCTGAAAAAATTAAACTAGAAAAATAAAGAATCGAGTATTAAATATTATCACAAACTGGTATTACAATTCAATCTAGAATTGGCTATCAATAAATGTTATTACACTCATTCCAAATTTGTCGTTCCATCAACGTACGTATCATTAATGTATGTCTTGAAAGGTATACTGAAATTAAGAATTTTGGTGCAGTATTTGATTCGACATGTCTTTTCGCTCTCACTAGCTGTGGTAAACGTTGGGCTTCATTATATTATTTCTTCTTATTTAAGAAACATGATGTTATACTATACACTCCTTGTTAGCAGAATAGATTGCGCAGATATTGTCTGGTATCCCCTGTATGCTTTCCATCGGCTACATTTAGATCGAATACACCGGCATTTTTTGAAATTCTTGTCATTCAGAATTGAATAAATGAATACTAACCGGTACAAGTTTTTCCAGATTTACTATAACGTCACAATCATTCTCATACAGATACAATCATCAGTATGCCACTTTTCTATGAAAATTACTAAGTAACAAGATTCATTATTTCTGCTATCGAGAATTTCTTTGCATGCATCAAGGCTGAATTCACTCTTTAGCTGTATCACTCGTTTATCTACAGCTAGGCTCATTGCGTTGCGGGCTCCCCTTTTAGCCTGTGGGTGAAATGAGAATTACATTTTTGGAGATATTTTCTTCAAATAATTTTCTACTTAATCAATTTATTTACTTTTTTATTGTCGATCTTATCTTATTATATTCTTATTAATTAGTTATTTAATCTTACACTTATTTTTTATAGTAAATTACTTATAATTTATTTGCTATTGTTAGTAATATACATATGCATTATATTTGTATGTGCAATTGTCCTGTTACAAAATAAAGATTATTATAATATTAATTTTTTATTATTACTATTATTATTAAAAACAGTAAAAGTATTACGGAAATGTTCAAAACTACTTTGAAAGACAATTGTTCATTACAAACACAAGTCTTTGAATAGCGTTGACGATTCAGAGGGTGTATAGGTGACGTGGGTGATTATAAATGTTCAGATCATTGCTTGAAGTATGACCGAAAAAATTACAAAAATTCATGGAAATAGAGCTTAAAATGCTCAACATAATAATTCATTGCAATTTACCGAAAAACTTCACCTTTGGAAGCTGAATTTAAAGTTCGTTCCATATCAGTTGACGAATAAAAAAGAATTGTATTGAATTGGACATTACAGAAACGCCATTCGGGAATTTCCAAGAGACGAAAACTTCTCAAAATGGTTATAGCTGTTAATGAAACATGCCGTTTTAAATACTATGCAGAAACTAAAATAAAAGATTGAAGAAAGAAAAACAAAGAAATCTTGTTTGAGAAAGTCAAAATCTAAACAAGCTCATTCCTCTTTTTTTACTCCAATGATTATCTACAAATAATTTATTCCAAATCCGTATTCTTCTTATTCGCCCTGAATATCGAAAGCTAGGCAATTGCCGGTTGTTGCATGTTGATTCATCTTCTCATCATTTGCCACTATATTTTTGGCCAAATATCAAATTATTATGACTTCCACATCCCCCACAATCACCCGTGTTGGCTCCGAATGTTTATTTTTTATTCCCGAAGTTGCATTTGGCTGGCATATTATATAAAATAAAATGTAACCCGCAAATAGGTAATTAATATACGTAATAAGTATTACTGTTGCCTCTACAACCAGAATATTCTTGAAATTATTTTCGTAAACTCATAAATTCATACTTAAATGAATATAAGCTTGTAAATACGATACGCAACTTTACCACGTCAATCGATTAATGATGCAAAGTTCTATTAAAGTTTTATATTTAGAAGTTCGCATTCGATTTTATTTTTCTTCTTAGCTTTTTAAAGCCAAATTCAAAAAGAAAAATGTTTTTCTCCTTTTCAATTTGTTACGATAAAGTTGACGTTGAGTTCTAGCTCTAAAGCATATCTTTTTCGATACAGATACAAACTTTAATTAATAACATACTACACCAAAAAACTGAAACTATTTCAAAATAAAACCAAACGCAAATATTTTTAAAAAATTCCCGGTAACAAATCAACAATTTGGAGTCAATGTCTTTTTACTAAAATTATTGCCAAAACCCAACTGTAACGGGCTTCCTCTATGACGTGCGATTAACAAGAATCATCACCTACCTTTTTTGACGGATTCGATAGCCTCCACAATCAACTTTTGATTTACACCACACAAATTGGCAGTCAATTTTTCGCATTTCCTATGAATATTCACGTCACAATCTAAACAATAATCAGTAAATAAACAAAAGATAATTGTTCTTGAGAAATAAATATAGACGTTTTGCCAAAATACAACCACTTAAAAATAAACGATGTTTCTCCAAATTTGTTACAAGCTGTAAACATGTACTTAGATACGCACAAAAGAACGAAAGAAAATGATTCACAAAAAATAACATTGTAAGAAAATTAACTTAATGCTAAGTAACTTTAAAAAGATTTATCCGCTCCTAATTTACAAGAAATACGTGCTATATTTCATTATAAATTACCCAACATAACTATTTCTGTACATCAGTATCTACACTCTTTGTAGATTATGCCGGTTCATTTATATCTGATGGCCTACAGAATATGCCTACTAATTACAAGATTGCCACATGTATTGCGTGGTACTTTCTTTACATTATTTTTTATGAGAATTGAAGAACTGTCTTGCATAAAAAGAATGTTGTTCTTGGTACAAACATTCGAAAATTTCGCTACGTATTTATCGTTACTATTTTCGTTTATCCATGTTCCAATTTTCATAGAAATAAGGTACTATTAAAAAAATTGTCTGCACCATCATATAATCCTTGTTGAATAATCGAGCTTGAATTATTTTTTGCCTCATATTCTGCTATTGTGTGTATTAACACCTCCATTTAATTAAAAATGTGTCTCATCTGATCAAAAGACTTTATCTAGCCGATCAACAATATTCTCTATTTCTGCTAACATTTACAAATCAATAGTGACGTGAACTTGCTTATCTTCTTTAAGTTCAAAGCACAGTCAAATATCGAGTTAAAATTAAAACGATAGTTAAATCTCTTTATTATAGAGTAGTGCGAGTTCGATGTATTCGTATTATATGCCTTTTTACCGCAAAGCAGACTACGTTACCTGTTTAACATGCATTTTTGGAAAAATGATACTTATTCTGTTGTGTAGTATGAAAAACATTGCGCGTAATGATTCTTTCACGTTGCGTAAAACAACAATTAATGCGCTCTACTATCAGCAGCTACCAAAAGAAGAAGTAAAGGTAATGTATTTAACTAAGCAGGTAAATCAATAAAAACTCTTTGGCTCCATCATAATCATGGCTCTAAGATACTTTCAGCAAATCGAATTAGGAATTACCAAATTTATATTTTGCGAATACTACTTGTTTCGATCGTTAAATTACAAGAATAACATTTAAAGGCTTTAAGAGGAGAATTTGGGAATAAAATAAGTATGCGAAATAGTGAAATTATTTATAAAATAGACCAAATTATACTACCCTTATTTGTGTTTGAAAATATCATTTTACTTACTTATCAATGCACTCCACTTTGACTATTTTACGAATTTTGCGACATACGTATTTAGAATGTTGGCAAAATTGCTTGTTCTGGACAGACAACATGCCATCATAAATAACATTAAATACATGCGTTAAAATCATTTAAAAATGTTACGATTTTCCTATTTATAAATGTATTATTTTTATTTTGAATTAAAAGCTTAAAATAATATTCTTTAAACCGTTGCATAATATGGCGTAAAAACTATAAAATTTCTTGTATTCACTTTTGATTAAAATTATAATCTTTATGTAGATCGAATAGTTTAGTTAAATAGCAATATATATTTTAAAGTGACATTTACTATGTAGAATTTGTCATGTATAAATATTAAGTTTTATATAATACCTTATTTTAGCGCCATTATTTTTGAAAGCCACATTAAACAATTTAGAATATTGTAAAAAACTTAGACAATACGTTTTTGCATGTCAACCCCAAAAATGGAAATATTTTTTATTTATTATATTTTTACTTTTTTGATCTTCATAGCCACGTACTTTTTGGTTATTTTCATATAGCTAACTGAAAAATGAGAAATATTTCTATGTGCATACACAGTCTGTAGCAGAGAAAACCGAACTTTTTGAAAATAGTAATTTTTAGTGGCGCCATCTATTTAAAAAAATATATACATCAGTAAGGTAAACATTTCACCAATGTTATGTCAAAATATCATGACCCTTGCATCATTAGAAGCAGTGAAATTGCGCATAAAGTAACAATGTGTATTTGGCATTGATCAAAAAATTAATTTTGAACAAAGAGTAAATATTCAGAATCGGTAAATCTTTTACAGAAAAGTTTAATTTGATTAAACAAGTGTATGGTGATGCGTGTTTATCACGTATGAGTGTGTATGAGTGGTATAAACGATTTAAAAATGATAGTATGGACATAAATAACGACGAACGTTCTGGTGCAAAAATCTGTGGTTACGGAAAGTAACATCGAACTTGTGCATGAATTTATCAGAAATGAGCCAAAATCCTCATTGCGATTCGTGGGAATGGAATTAAATATTTCCAAAGATTGAATTCATCGCATTTTGACACAGCATTTGAGACTGAGAAATATTTTGCAAAGTTTATACCGCACAAGCTAACTATATTCAACGCAGTACAGACTATATTAAAGACTCAAAAAAAGACGAAAACTTCAGGTATTCTATTGTAACTGGCGATGAGACATGGTGTTTTAATATGATCCAGAAACCGAGCGTCAAAGCTCTGAATGGAAGCACCCAAGCGAAGAAAGACGGAAAAAAGCCGTTTGGAGAAGTCCAAAAGTGAAGACAATGATGATTTGTTTTTATGATTCCAAAGACATAGTGCACAAACAGTTTATACCAACTAGTCAAACAGTCAATACTGTATATTATCTTGGTGCTATGAAACGTTTTTTGGCGCGTATTCTTTGTGTGCACCCTCAATATCTGAAAATGGTAGCTGGCGTTTGTTACATAATAATGCACCATCTCATTGCTCGACGCTTATCACTGATTTTCTAACAACAAATGGCATTTTAACCATTAACCATTCACTATATTCACCGGATTTGACCCCCGGTGATTTCTATCAATTCTCCAAATTACATTTGCCGATGAAAGGACAGCGTTATGCCAACGTCGAAGCTATTAAAAAGGCGTCGACAGCGATCTTGAAAGATATCTCTAAAGATGAACTTAAAAATTCATTCGACATGTTAATTGAACGTGCAACACATCGTATTAAAGCCGAAAGCGACTACTTTGAATAAAATAAATGAATTTTACCAAAATAGTAAGCTTTTATTTTTATTTTAAGAAAGTTCGATTTTCCTGCGACAGACTGTGCATTTAAATCAGTATTTCTTTCAAATGTGCTGCATTTTTATTATAGCTATTTTTCAACTTCTTGATTTATATTATTTAATTTTGCAATGAAACTATTCAATATGTGCAGTACTATTATTTTATTATTTGTATTTTCAAAGTATATAACGGAAGTACGCAAATTTAACGAAAGTTATAGAAGTTCTTTGCAGTAAACAATGCTGCGAACATCAATTTGTGGATACTAAACGAATCTTAAGAATAACATTCATCTATTCATCTATGGTCCCCTATCTTGAACAGAAACGGATGGTAATGACAAGAACTTTTTTGATATAATACTCTGGTTAGAGGAAATTTGTGGAAGATTTTTTGACTAAATATCATTCTATTTACATTTTTAAAGTGATCTCTGATATATTCGCAGATTCTATGTAAAGTATGTGCAACACATGTGATATGCAACATATTTGTATAAATTGCTTAAATAGCTTGACAGTTTTCAACACATATGTATACTGCAGAACCAGTACTAAACAAAAGTACTGTGTCAGTACCTGCCGTAACCAAAAATATTATCAAAACTTTCTCTGATAATTTGGGCTATATATGTGGTATTAATTTGTGTAGTTATATTAATAAAAATAATAAATTTAAGAATAACATTATTTAATTCCTTATTTACTGCTAAAAATATTTCACACACTTCTCTTCCTTGGAAGATAGATAGTTCGTATTTTTCTTTACGGACCCTAATGTTGCATAAAATTGGATTTCTGCCTACAAGACACCATTTTCGTACAAATTTAACGATGCATTCATTTTCACTGATAAAATCAAAGCACACACTGTTACTACTGTCTGCAATCCAATTTAATATTGTATGAACCATGGGAACCGTGATTATGATTTCAAAAGAAATAAAACACCATGTTAGCTAAACTATATGTCTTCAAAAACAAAAGAAAACCTCCAATTAACGTTCAAAATAAAATCATGAAACAATTAAAAATGATTTTGCAAATGAAAAATATTCAATCGAATATATACATATCTTTGTAACTAAAAAAAGATTTTCAGAAATGCTAAGATAGTTAACATACGTTGGGTAGACACCATACACGACTGAATGCAAACTTCAAACGGAAAAAATAGAGTATTTGACGACATATATAGCCCAGCAGCTGTATGACACTATACAAAAACGATGTCTTGTCAACAGATTTAAAACGGTAAAAAGCAAGCAAGTAAATATGAAAGACGGTCTGCATATCCGGAGTAATTTCCATCTCCGAACAAGTATTGTAGAACGATTTCAGTGAGGCCTATGAAAGTCTTTTTATGAGTAATAAATCGTGAATTATGAACTTTAGATTCATCAATGTACTCTGCCTCTATGTACAAAATAAACCTCCCTTTGAAGATAAGAATAAATAAATGTTGACATCAAATCATCTAAAAAGAAGAACGCCAAAAATATCCACTATTCAGCGATTAAGATATTCCCAAAACCTATTCCTAGCCGTATTATACGCGATAGTTTAAAACATGAAAGATGTTTAAAATACTCTTCTTTATTTTTTTAGACGTGTTAAATAAGTTAACAAGTTAACAAAGGACGTGTTATTGGCACCGGAGGCAGAGAAGTTTCTTAAGATAAAAATAATTTTCCGAGTATAAAACAAGAGAAATGGAGAAATAATATTTAGGCTTCATTAGTAAATTTACGTAGAGGATGTTCACTTCAAATTTTCAAATAAACATAATGGAAAAATAAATTCTTTTTGTTATTATTAAAGAACAAAACAGTTCATCTTTGTATTTCACAAATATTTACAACAAGTATATGAGAAGTAAGTTAAAATTAAACGTAAGCTTTAAGAATCAGCGTCAAAACATATATTGCAATTATGTTCAAATAAAACAAATAATTTATAAATGTTACTGGTAATGGCGCCGAAAAGCAATTACATATTAGAAGCAATTTTTGAGTAACATATTGCTATGTAATTTAGTTTGTATGAAGTAAATAACTGTGCGAAGTGTAACAATAGTAAATGTACATAAAATATGGTGAGAAATTGAAATAACACTTGATGCATTTATATACATCATGTCACCTTATAATGTTCAGAATTTAGTAAAAACTTTACATCTACACTACCGACCATAAGTGTTTGGCCACGTGTATATTTTCATAATATTCAAATAAACAATATTATAGCCTAACAAAAACCAATACGTTATTAAACGTTAATATATTCTTCGGAATTTATGTATTTAAGTACTTTAAAAGTAAATTATCCACAATGAACATTTTACAAAAAGGCGATTAAATAAAGACCTTTTTGTTGAAAATTTTAAAATGCAATTACATTAGGTCATAAATCAAGTAACGAGAATAAATATAAAATGTTAGTTTTCATTCAACTTTCGAAGTGTAAAGAGTTCGTGTCGTAGTGTTTATGTATTATTTATCGATTCAAACACGTACTCATATATATATATATCACATAATGGCATTGGCTTAAGTAGTAGACAAATTGCGAAATTACTGAACTGAAGTCAGAAAACTGTAGACTATAATATTAAAAATATGAAGAAACTGGTAATTTATTGAATAAAATCGACCGACCAAAAATAACAAAACCAGCGAACAATAGTTTTGTTTAGTAAAAGAAATAGACGAGAAAATGCACCTAAAATTAAAGCACAGATAATCATTAACCGGAATAAACTACCTAGCGTCACAACGGTGAAAAGGCGTTTACGTAAAGAAAAACTGTTCAAGAGGGATGCTGTGCGAAAACTTTATTGCGCACGCAAAACAAAATAGAACTGTTAGCTTAGCCAAAACAAAATGGACTAGATACTGGAAGAGTGGGAAAAAGTACTCTGAACCGACAAATTTAAATTTGAGATATTCAGCTCAAAAAGAAGAACGTTTATCCGAAAATTAAAGGGCGAACGACTTCTCGAATTATGCATTGTATCCACTACCAAGCATGGTAGGTGATCTTATTAAAGTGAACTGTATCAAAAGAAAAGAACAGTACAGAGAAATTTTGGAACAGAATGTTGTTTCCTCTAGAACACAACTAATTGAAAAAAACTTTGTGTTCCAGCAATACAACGATCCCAAACACACGTCCAAATTATGTCGAGGGCATTAGAGAAATAAGTACGGGAAGCAATAATTGTTATTATAAAATGGCGTCCTCAGAGCCTTAACTTGAATCCTATAGAATTGTTATGGGAAAGTTAGATAGACGAGTGCGAAAATCAGCTACAACATACATAAAAACGCTATGGATTCAACTACAGAATCCAAAGATGGAACCGAAATATCTGGCGAAATTACTAAAGAGGATGCCGAGATTGTGCTAGGCTGTAATAAAAGCAAAAGGTGATCACATCGATGAATCATAAATTTAAACAAATTTTAAAAACTATTCAAGAACATTTTGTATAATTATGTAATAAAATTTTAATTTTGTAGTAAATATTACACTTGTTTTTTATTCTGTTCTGAGTAAACAAATATTTATGGCCGGTAGTGTATATGCATATATAGCTAGAAATGTACATTTTATTTTAGAGAAGTTTAAACTTATATTAAAAAGCCTATGTCTAATAATATATCACTTATGTTGCTTCAGACCCAAAAAGTGCAGTGCGACATTTTCACGTTTTCAGAAATCTCAGGAAGTTTCAATAATAATAATCTTTAATGCCCAACAAATAACAATCCAATTACAGGACGTTACTAAAATTAAGAATAATAAGTGCAGTTAATTTAATACAACAAATGTAAACATGTATAACAGGGTAATGTATGTCATTTTAAAACTAAATGTACAATAAATGTTGATTAATGCTGTATTAGAAAGGGATCGAAGCATAATTCATTGACACATCTGAACATATATATGTATGTACCAGTGAGGCCTTGTAAAAAACATTGGTTCTTGCCCTAAGTATGAAAAAGTTGCCGACGATCTAGTATCAAACCCAGGTACGAGGAAATCAATTTGAGAGTAGAGTAGAACCAATAAAATTATTAATTAAATTAAAAAGAAAATCACCATTAGCTCTCTCTTTGCGTATACAAAGGGATTCGAAATTATGTCTAGGAAGTAAACCTTCTTATACCGTACCAAAGGCAGGATAATTTCTATCAATCCTAAGACAAATATTTCATAAATCTTTTCTGAACACATTTCAGGAGCAACTGCTGATAATGATAATGCAGGTACCACACCTCTGAAGCGTATTTCATTTTAGACCAGGCAAGAGAACAGTCAAAAATCTTCAAAGTGTGCAGGTTATAAAAACCCTTGCAAGACCGAATAAGGAACCCTAGACTTCTGGAAGCTGATGTAGTTATGTCACTTATATGCTTCGAAAAGGTGCAAGTCAGACAAAACTCCAAGATCTTTGAAGTTGTATATTCTAGTTATAGTAGATTGACGAACATTACAGTTATAGGTATAGTGTCACCTCTGATAAAAGAGAGAACAGCACATTTGTTGATGTTTAGCTGAATCTGATTATGTACACACCATTCGTCAATAATGCACAGATTAGTTTGAAGCTTAGTGCTATCCTCAGGTGGATTAATACTTCTAAAAATTTTTAGATCGTCGGCATAAGCTAACACACTGCAGTCAAAACGTTCCAAGAGATCGTTAACATATACATATATTGGATAAAAGAGGTCCAAAGTGGGAACCATGTGGGACTCCAGAGGAAATATCGAAGAGATTAGATGAGAACCCATTACAATGAACATAACCGGAACGATTTTGCAGATAAGAAAAAATAAATTAGTAATATTCAGAGCAAAACCAAAAGATGTCTTGGAAATCACAATGCCATGGTTTATAGTATCGAAAGCTTTGCTGAAGTCCGTGTATATGACATTAACTTGTACACGTTTATAAAGTTGTTCCCCAATAAATTGAGTAATCTCGACCAGATTGGTGACAGTAGATCTGCCGGGAATAAAGGTTTTGTTAATTGTGTAAGGCACGCATTTGACAATTTAGGTAGAAAAGACCAGATTTGAATCGAAGGAATACACACTAAACCTAAAGGAAATAACAACAAAAATCGATATCATATTAAACGATGGAGCCAAGAAAATAATAACTTTGGCATATGCTATAAAACACGATTTTATAAAAGTAAAGAGTTATGGAAAGTAAAGTATTTACCAAAACATTTTTATTTCTATATAATTCTTTAAGTTACATATATGTGTACTTCTTAATGTTCTAAACAAATGTATATATTTCAGCTTGGATTGAGTTAAAATACCTAGAAATTTCATCATCTCAGTGCAGGTTACTTTCTCAGAAGTAGATGAAATACTTCTTCTCCACTGATGATGATGAATAAGGCCAATGAAATTTCAATAATACGTAATTTTTGTCCATCACGGATTATACATCTTATTAATCTCATTAAATAAGAAGTTAAATAGAAAACTACCATTTTCCAGCAATAAGTGGAGATGAAATTCCATGAAAATGTAATACAAAACTTTACCGACAGATGGATAGACAAAAATCACTATAATATTGAAAAATGTGAAAATTTAATGTAAAAATAAATTTTAAATACATTAGAGTAATTTAAGTTTTATAAAAACAAAAATAAAGTTCTGACAAGTTATAAAAATAAAGATTTCGAATGTTAAGACCTTTCGAAACTGGCCCTTAAATCAACATTAATTTTGCTGCTAAGTGTCAACTTTTAAGTGCAGTTAGACACGAAAAGAAGCAGGAAGTGATATATATGTATAAGACGATCCGAGAAGAAAACTTTTCATTTCGAAGTAGCAACACCTATTAGAAATTTTAAAATTTTTTCTCTATAGCAACTGGTTCGAACTATTCAATTATATTTGATAGCGAACAGTTCGAGGCGCTTTATACTTCATTAAAGTACTGATAACATTTCAAAATGTCGTTTTAATTAATTTAATTTAAACTAAATTCACTTATATTTGACAGTGAAGAGTTTAGAGCACTTTATGTCTCATTAAGGTACTAATAACATTTAAAAATATTGTTATTTAGTTTCCATTTAAATTTTTTAGAAAAATTATTTTTTGTATAATTGACTTCCTGTTTGATTTTTTTCGTAATTAATTATTGGGATTAAAGATATTAATAGGGATAGCAAACTAAATAGGCAGATGATAGCTGCGAGGTTTGTTTTATCTTAGGTTTGCATTTTGTACCATGCTTAAATACATTTTCATTTTGAATTTTTATTTAAATATCATATTGTGGACATACAGAATGGTAACCATTAAATAATGGATGTATTCAATTTTAATTATTATTTAGTAGAGAAGCAAGAAATCAAAATTTATTCTATTTTTTGATGATTAATATAATTCAAAAATAATTTTATTTTGTTATAAAATCCATAGAATCGTAAATCATAAGAACATGCAGATGACGGCTACGATTATGATATAGTTACGTGTATATTTAGTTTATTTGATTTAAATTATATTTCAAGACACATTCTTTGAATCGTTATCTATATTATAACCCAAGTATTGATTTAATTAATTTCGAATTTTTCGTTTAGACAAAATTATTGCATGTAAAAGATGTATATCATCGTACCATCTCATTGTTTATTTAAGATATTTGAGTGTATTACATATTACATTATTTAATGTAAATGTTTAAATGTTTCGTATGCCAGCAATTCATTTCATAAATGTATTTACTGATTTATGTAATATTCAATATATTGTCACTTTGACATCAATTGTTTTATTTATTTGAATGTTGTGGATAACACTGAATGCTTGGCCTATTTTATTTAAAAGAATCTAAGCTCAACCGCAGAAATTTTTCAGAAACAATTTTCAGAAAAGCCTCAATTTTAAATATTATGCCGTGGGAGAGGACTTATCTCGTAATACAGATTTTATTCTCAGATTGTTACTTTCTTACCTCAATGTGTACGAGGATAAGCAAATTTCTAAATAAACTAAAGTCAAAAAGCATAAAGCGCCCGTTAAAGAGAAATGAATAATATACAAATGTCACTATCCTTTCATTTGAAAAGCTGTCACAGCAATATGTACGACCAAACAGATATGGACATACGAGTATTTATATACGTATTCGGTTACATGTATTACAAGTTAATTGATTAATAATCTAACTAGAACAACTGTATGTTACTGACAATTTAATCGCTGAAACATACATACATATGTACATCTAAGGTTTCACACAATAGTAAGGTAAAAATATTTAAACAGTCATTTAGTTATATCTGGATTTTTAAATTTTTATCTCACATATGTAGGAATATAATTTTATTAATTAATCAGCAGAATAATTAATGACGTGTAACTCTGTTAAATAATTCTTTCATGAATTTTATTAGATAAATATTTACTTACAATTAACGAGTTTTTGCAAGAAATAGCTTCGCTTCCCAAATCAGATTATGTTTGAAAATTTGCATATGTTAAACTTCGAATCGATTCGAAATTCAGACACGTTCTTTACCAATTTCTTGTTACATTGTACCTCGCAATGTAACAAGAATATCTTCACAGGTATATATGTAATTAATTGAATGTTTAGACTAGCTAATCTTAGAAAAACATTTCTGACGCTAGGTGCAAATTTTTGGATACATTTCCTATACTATATAAATAAACAACGTGTTTCTTCTCTATTGCACTAAACAATAAATACCTTAATAACTTTATATATTAAATATAGTATTAACGCTCATGCTATTGTTTGACGAGAATTATAACCCTTATTTTCTAAACATGAATTACAAATTTCTGGAGTAAAAAGAAATTTGAACAAAATCGATTATTTAATTGATTACATATATAAATGAAAGAGAACTGGAAGAAGCACCATAATTTAAAAAAATTTAAAACATACAGGTGGAAGCATTCTCATGAACTCACAGACAGGGCGTGAGTACGGGTAGTAGTGCTCCCAAGGAATTAGAACTAAATCTAAACTATGATGTCCAGAGATGCAGAGAGAAATATGGTAGTGGGCTAGGAACTTCAGAAACAATCCTCTTGTATTTAGTATTACTTGGTCACGTGAAACTCTGGTTGGATGTACTAAATTATTTTCCTTGCAGCTCGAAATATGGAAAAAGTATAGAAAACAAACAAAACATCATCAACGCTTTCGATCAACACATTCTAAGGCTGCAGGGCGAGAATCCTATATGGGAAAAATCAAAACAAGAAGGTAAGGATGTACCAAAATCATCTACACAGATAACAGTAGATAAAGCTATGGGAGCGTAGAGGAAATGGATCTGATAATCGACGAACAGATCCAATCAGCTAGGTGAACTACAATTTCCAAGAGTAAAGTGTAAAAGCTGGTGAAATAGAGTCAAGATTTTGTAAAAACTAAAAGGTTATTATTTTATTAATTATTATCACCAATATTCTCTGTTAACAAAGTAGGTTGATTTGTTGATTTTCTTGGTTCGAATTGACAAGAATTCATCATCTCTTCTCGGGTTTTCAATATCTATAATAAATAAGATATAAGGAAAATACTTGGCAAATGGGCTAAAGGAAGTTTCAAAAGGGATGAAACTGAGTTATATAGATAAAACTATATCGTTACCTATTAAGTTTGAAAATTTAAACCAGCAAAATTAGAATTAGTAAGAATTTACTCTAATAGTATTAATAAGACCAGCAATCTCTCGCGATAATATGATATAATAATGTAGATGGTAAATCAACATTCTGTTTACAGAAAGAAATCAAATATTTAAAAAATCTACATTAAAAATCAACAAAGTCTTCTTCTGAAACTAAAATCATTTGCAAAAACTTTTCAAAGATAAAAATGTTAGAAATATTATACCTAATTATAGCATTTTTATGTAATTTTAAAAAAGTTTATCACTTCTATACGACTTTTATTAACTCATTTATAAAATAAACGTTTCGATTATAAAAAGCCTGCAATTAATTTAATTTATTTGCTTCAATTAATCCTTTACGACCTTCGATTACCCTAGTTAGAACACTATTTAACCAAGAATTTACTATATTACATTACCTTAAGAAGAATTTACTATATTACATTACATAATATATTATATCGTCAAAGTCTTATTTAATCAATCAACGAAAAATAGTTATGCATTACTTCCTAAAAAAATACGCAATACCATTCTTATGTTATGCTGTGCGAAGATAAATGTGTCTACTAATGAATAAAGCTGACATTTTATCAAGTTTAGGAAATCTCTTTACTAGACTGAGAATTATATTGTCATGATATTGTTAAATCAATTAGTTTACAGTCCCTTTTGCCATAGTCGTACGTGTCTGTCTTCTATTAGCTTTTATTATAATTTTTTCATTCCCTCTTCATCTTGTATTAATTTTTCATTATATACACCAATTCAATTATTTTCATAACTCCTAAAATAAATTTCTAAAATTTGTGGAAGGAACATTTGACATTAAATTCTAGATTATGTTAAAAAATGCCATACACTTCAAATTTTATCAACGATTTTGCAATGGTGTTTACATCTTAACCATCATAATCTTAATGGATCATCTTAAAAGTGCCACCTATAATACTAATGGAAGCTGGACATATTCTCTGGAATCAATTATTGAGTAATTTAATGAAGCATTTCCCAATGCAATAAGTGCTTTCATTCAATATAATCGAAGAGTGTTGGATGGTTTTAAAACAAAAAAATTGTATTTGTAAAGAAAAATCGCCAGGAAGACCTTGACTTCTTACGCAACCAATTATATATGACATTCAGCAATGTTGGAGTCTAGAAGAAGTCTAAAAAATTCATTACGAAAGCTTTTTTGTTATTTGTAAGATTAAATAAAAGTATTAAAGAAAATGCTCTGTGCGCATCCATATACTATAAGTCTTCTGTAATACATTGATTATATCCTATTAATTTTGAATCAAGAATAATACATAATTGGTTTAATGATAATATAAATTATAACGATGCATTAAATCTAAGCTTTTTTGCCTATTAGCCTATTAGGCTTGGTTCTATTTACCGGAATGTAAACTCCCAGAAATTACAGTCCGATGGGCAACAGACAACCCCCACTCCTTTGTTGAATCAGACCCACACCCATAAAAGTTAACATTTGGGTAATAACTTTATGTCGTCGAATAATATTGCCGACGTTTTTACATAATATAATCAAAGCTGAATGATTCCAAAAAATTTTACAAGAATTTGTGAAACAATTCCATGATGAGTTGAAAAGATAATTTTTCAGCAAGACAACGTTTCAGCTCATACAGGAAAAAAAACATTAACATTTCTAAGTAATTTTGTGAGAATCGCATTATTAACTGCCGTCCAGGTTACCCAATTTGACCCTTCCAGATTACTTTTTATTTGACAAGATTGAAGACAATATTTATAGAAATAGATTGCATAATTTAGATGAATTAGTGGAAGCAATTGAACGCGAGATTTATTACACGGAAAGTACTTCAGCATATTTTTGAAAATTAGATAATTAATTTATTCAGCAGGATCATCATTTCTAATATTTTTGTATTTTATGTTATTAATTTAATGAAGAACGTTTGTGTATATTTTTAACATAACAATAATTTTAGAGTATATTTGTTAAATAATTGTAATTAGTAAATATACTATTTCTAAAAGTAAGAATATTGTGATTTTAATAAACAATTTTTATAATTACACCAAGGCGATTAGTGCATGTTAATCGTTACTATCGAAATCAAACGTAGTGGCACAAACAACTAAAATTTGAAACATGTTCTCCTCTTGACTTATTAATAAACATCTGCTGGTTGGAAGATCATATAAATATATCCGAAATATCTATTTAAATTAGATTTAACTTTATATGTTGTATTTTAATGTAATACTCGTAATGTTATTAGTTAGAGTGATCATTCCAGATAGTGTGACAAATTCACATTGAACTTATTTGAACGCGCAATATAAACAAAATGAAATGATATAGTAATAGTTACTTCATTTGTCTATCTATTTGCTATAAATTATACGTAATAAAATTAAAAATAAAATAATTCTTATTTGAATTCAATTTAAAAAGACAAAACTAACTTGCAACAGTTTATTCAGAAAGAAAATTTATGAACTAGCTTCTACAACTTTCGTATTAAATCAACGCCATATGATAAATATTAGAAAAATAACTCTTCTTTCAGCGATAATTTAAAAGTAATGTAAACAAACAACGTATTATATAAAACAGGTATTTATATACACAACTAGATTTAGCCAAAATATTATCCGACAACGTGTTTTGTGTGAAAAAGTTTGTATATTCACTATAATTAATAAGATTAGAAGATACTAACTATAAGGAAAAGAACACTCGAATGTTTGATAACAAAAAAATGAGTATTTACATCTATAGTACAGATTTACTTTCTAATTGAGTTAACTAATCCGTCATCAAATTTCAACTATAGATCAATCGCTCAAACTTCTTATCTTAGTGAAACATTTTAGCTAATAAATATAATTAAAATTAAGACACTTAGTATAGTTTCATAAAAAGTATTTTTTACACTTGTCTATGTACACACTGCCTAGCGGGACCGTCAGGATTCTACAAAAGTAAACTGAAGAATGTTACAATAAGGTTTTACATATCTCTTACAAATAATTTTCCACAAAAAGCTACAACTAACGGTGATAAAAAGAACCATTCACAATACACAGGAAGAGTAAAAATGTATGACTTAGAGATTAATTAACGGTGTTATCAATATGGTCATCAAGTAAAGCTTGACTATTATTTGTGGCTTCTTTTTTGACATAATATGATTCTAAAGGTGTTTCAAATTGCGCGGTTTTCTTAAGAATAAATAAAATATAGATGGCGCACTGAATTTGTCTGGATATGTGGACATTTAAAAAGTGTAATGTATAACAATTATAAAAATGGCTTCGTATACAGTACAATAACGCGTTCAAATTGTCGAATTATTTTATGAAAATCAGCGTTCTACGAAAAGAGTTTTTAGACAATTACCTGAATTTTATAGTTTACATAATCGTCCATCTGAAAACACTATTAGTCGAATTATTAAAAAATTTCAAGAGGCCGGTTTCGTAGAAGATCAAAAAAGTGAAAAATGCAGTCGTAGTGGTCGTTCACAAGAAAATATTGGTTTGGTTCACGAAAGTGTTGCTGAAGATCCTGAAATGTCCATTAGACGACTTTCACAAAAACTTAGACTTAGTGGATCAATAGCATGGCGTATTTAACACCAGGATTTAGCTCTGAAGGTATATAAGGTTCAAATAACACAGGAACTGAAGCCATTAGATCATTTAAAACGTCGTTCATTTCTCAATTTCATCAATGAACAACCAGCTGACTTTTCTAAAAAAATAATGTTTTCCGATGAGGCACATTTTGAACTTGGTGGCTATGTTAATAAACAAAATTGCCATATCTGGGGTGAAGAAAATCCACGAATTATTCATGAGAAACCTATGCATCCTAAACGAGTTACTGTTTGGTGTGCATTGTGGTCAGGTGGTGTAATTGGACCTTACTTCTTTGAAAATGCTGCTGGTGAAGCTGTAATTGTCAATGGTGACCGATATCGTCGGATGATAACTGAATTTTTGTGGCCTGAATTAATGAATATTGATCTAGAGAATATGTGATTTCAATAGGATGGCGCTACACCTCACTTTGCACACGAATCAATTGATTTAATAAGAGAAAAACTTCCTGGATGTGTAATCTCAAGAAACGGTGATGTTAATTGGCCACCAAGATCATGTGATTTGACACCGTTAGGCTATTTTCTTTGGGGTTATGTGAAAAATAATCCACAATCAATTCGTGTTTTGAAAGATGAAATTATTCGTGTCATTGGTGAGATAGAGCCTCAATTATGTCAAAATGCCATTGAAAATTTTAACAAAAGAGTGGACGTCTGTGAAGCTGCTAGAAGAGGCCATTTGGTAGATATTAGTTTTCGTATATAAATGTCATAACAGATACTTCGGTTACCAAAATTAAAAGTTTTTGAAAGTGAATACAAATTATGTGTTTTATTTATTCTATAAAAAAACCGCGAAATTTGAAACAGCCTTTCGAATACTGAAAATTGAAATTTTACATATAGTTATTTTCTTTATTTTCATTCCAAGGTACAAACTCGATATCCTATAATCATATTATACAAAAACAAGAAACCGCAAACAATAATCAAATCATACTTAATGATCATATTGACCTGATTACAATATCGTTAATTACTTCCATGTTATAACATCTTTACTCTCCCGGATTATAAGGAATGTAGTCTTTTATCACCGTTAATTCTAAAATTTCGTAGAAAAGTATTTGCAAAAATGTGTAAGATCTCATTGCAAACGACTCGAAGTTATACTTCCTGGTGGTCTAATTGGTAAGGCAGCCGTTTAGAAAACGACAGATAGAGATTCGAGTCCTTCTCCGACGCAGAAATTTTCAATAAATTTCTGTGATTTTAATTAATGAGGTCAAATATATATCTTCATATTTTCATATGTGTTGCTAATCGCCTATACTATAATCGAGAATACCTAAATATTTATAACAAACAGTATATAAAATAAAACCAGGAACTAGAAATCGCAGTGCGCAGTATCGTCTTGCAATTCACCCTTTCGTGTTGCAGGTTGTCGACTTCGCTTTCTTCTCATTGAGGATATCCATTGTCTGGTTTTGTTTAGTTAACAATTTTCAGACATTCTCTAACAATGCCATAAGTCTTTTTGCCTCTATTGTGTCCAGTTTACATAGTACTATTTAAGTTTAGCCATTACATTCAAACATGTAAATTTCACTATTCTATTAGCTACTAAATACAATTTACTTCTGGAGGTTTTTGGTTTCAAATTCTATTAAATATGTTTATTTCCAGCACTGATACATAAAAGAAGCTAGGGGCAATGGTCGTGGCAGTCTACAAGTATTAAATGTTTCTCGAAAGCAATATTTCAAATTGTAATCGAATTACTTCTTTCCACATATTCATATTTACGATAAGATAATCATTTCCTCATGAGATTAAAAATGGCGATATATAAACATACTATTTTAGATTTAATAATTTGCGTCAACGCAAGTGATTGTATATTTCATAATTATAACTGTGTACCTTAACTAGATGCCTCATAAACCGAAAAACACAAAGCCCATAAATAACTTGAGCAAATATTTCAATTTTGACATCTCTTTAGAAAACAACAAAATGGGTTGCCAAGATTTTATGAAAGAATTATCTTAAATATTTTTATAAATATGCCGAACATATAGTCAGAAAATCAACTTTAATTACGTTTTATATTATCTAATGTACAGATTTTATCAAATTAAAATATTACACTATAAAAACATATATTGTTTATCAAGCATTTGTACTGTTGCAGTAGGTTCCCTTTCGACAAATAAATCCACATTCAAAATGTTCGCTCAAGAAAACATGCGTTTGCAGACAGATTAGAAAGAGAGGATCTGTGAATTCCACAGTTAATAGCACAAGTAAATATGTCTCAGTTTTACGTATGAGGAAGAACTTTAAAGGAAGGGAATCACAAACAAATTAGGAGAAAACACGCCATTCTCTCAAGAACAGATATTATACTGGTCTACCAATTTTGACGGTTTATTAGACATTAAATATGAAATATGCTTTTATAAAGTTAATTTCTTATGCTAATTCCAAATCTAATATTTCTTGCTAGTACATAACTCTCATGCTTGTACAATAGTACTAAATTATGCAGCTTTTTGCATATCCTCAGAAGTAAAAAACATCTAAATTATAAAATTTTATTTTCTATATATACATTTAAGCTTGCAGAATAGAAATAAAAACATTATCAATACTAAGATAGTAAATCAAAATCTTTGTTTCTTAACACTTCCTATATGGGCTTTATTAAAGTTATCGTACAAGAATAATCATCCATTATGTTAGAATTGTAACCTGGATGTAATTTTTGCATTAACTGAACGTGCTGATGATAAGCGCTCACCCTATTCAACGCATAACATTTCAAAGTTTTCAGTAAAAAAAATTAAAAGCACATGTAAGGAGTGCATTTTCACTTGACAGCTTCTCTACACCGGTTAGATATAGCAGGGACTTTTTATTGCCAATAAAATTGTGAAATAGCCACTGAAAGGCCTGTCGTTCTTAGAATTCAGCTACAATGTAAAGGAACGAAAAATTATTATTATTAATTTTACAGTCCTTATTTTTGGGAATTTCTTTTGAGGTAAATCTAGTCGAATGTTTTCTCTTTTTCGATGTGCCTTAACAAAGTCTTTTATTAATTGAACCCTTTATCTTCTTAAATCACCTAACAAGAGGTTAGTGCTGCAATTAATTCCAAAGCATTGTCTTTTTACTTCGACTGGACCTCTTTAAATAGGGACGTCAGGGATAATGTTATATCTCTGCAGAATTTCCATGAAAGCCTTAAAGAACTCGATGTCATTCCCATTATATGTATATAAACTATAAATGTAAAATACTGTAATTTTAAAAATTTGCTAAATCATAAGAAGATTTCTGAATACACAATAAAGAAGAATCTAAAACCTAAAAAATAAGGGTAGTAACATTATTCCTAAACATATTACACGGCATCGAAAGCAAGATATTCAATTTAAACAAGATGTTCACATGTAGGTCATCGAATAATATAAAAAACAATATATTTAATTAAATTTATTATAAATTGAACGCTGTTTCCAAAGAACACATCACTATAGAACACTTCGCAGTTTATATATATATATATATATATATGCCGAAATGGTGTTTGCATTAATGCATTAGTCCTTGGTATACCCATGACAAATTTTGCAAAATGTCTAACAAACAATCGTGATAGATTGAAATTTATTCGGAATAACAAGTAAAAACAATTAATAATGTTCTATATTACTTTACACAAAAACTTGGCACTGTAAATATCCCATTTTCTACTTAGTGAAATCATAACGTTTTGACGCAATAGCTTTTCATACGAAAAGTCACGCACAGAATACTTTTCAGTACTTTTAAAAGAAACAAATTTTGAAAATCGACGCTGAACTCACTCGAAACGAAACTGATATAGCAAATGTAATATATACCAGATAACAGATCCTCACTCTAATTTGTCTACTATAAAAGCATAGTACAAAAGTTTTACGTTATTGAAATATTTCGAGATCTTAATTATGAAACACAGCAGATTGGAAGCTTGATTACAAATGGAATAAATATGATTGTTAAACAACCGTTTGTGGCAAAAGTAACTTCTGAGTCTTTAACAATCACCGTAAAATTGAGCATATGATCTTCAATTAAATGCGACCAAATACGGGTATGGATTTTTCGGCAATATCTCACAACAAAGCACTTAATTTTATTATAGGCATAAACAAAGGAGAAACAAAGTAACGAGTCTAAGAGATTAACGAGTAAATTGAAAAGTAATAGACTGAAGTTTGGACCTTAAGGGCCACCGAAAACTAAATAACAATCTATAATCATTATAGAAAATAGAATTATTTCTATTGCTCAAATACAAAGACATTGACTCAACTAAAGCCAAAAAAAAATTTCTAACTTTTTCAATAAATTTGTCAATTTATAAAGTCAAAAGCCTTAGAAAAATCTGTATATATAACATCCACCTTATCTCGATTATCTACAACTTCTGTCTGTAGTTCACAAACTGAAACAAATCGTCTTCTTTAAAAACAGGAATAATTCTTATTGTTTCCAGGCCGAAGGGGAAATGGATATTGGAATGATGATAGAATAAATCGAGTACCTCTAATAGGTACTATTTTAGAAGCTAAAGAACGTATTCTTCAGTCAAAATATTTATTTGAACAACTATTTAAGACATTTTTCAGAATATTAAGACATAAAAACTATCACTGCTTGTTATATAATTAAATACTCGCTTTTGCCATGGCAGCAACCCTTGACATTGGGCGTTACAATGCAGAAAATTACTTAAAAATGTACGATATAAACGGAAAATTTTCCTCTATTTTATAAGGTAAGAATTTCAAAAATGCTTCGTAAATATGGTCCAACATACCAAATAATGCAGACTGGTAGTTCAAAAACCATTAAAGTATTTATAGATTCACCTTAACACAGCGGCTCAATTTGAAATTGAAACGAAAATCGGAAATCTAAAATAACTCCTGTACGTTTAATGAAGTAAATATTTCATGATGAAAAATCATCATGATTTATGAAAAAACTTTTCGTGTTGATAAATGAAGAGTGATATATAACAAAAATCGTAAATTATGTGCAGGTTAAAAATTTAACACTGTAATATGACTATATGAATTAGAAACGCCCATGCTTGAAGAATAATAATCTTGAGTGTATATATATATATATATATATATATCAATTATCAAAATTTTCATAATAAAATATTATGACGTAATAAATTCTAAAAAATAATAAATGTTAAATGGAAATAGTTAAAATATTAAATGAGAACGATAATTTAATGGTTTTATTGGAACCAACCAATGAATATAAAGAATATACATTTAGAAAAAATTCTATTGACAATAAGAAAAGTGAAAGGACAGAAGATATGACGGAATAAAACCTAAAATGATAACAAATTTGGACAATAAGAATATTAAAGGCATCATTCGCACATCTGTGTTAAAATAAAGTTAGTTATTACATTCATTTACCAGAAGTGTTAACAATGTTTACAATTATATATAAATATATAATTAAAGTCTTCACGATGGAAACTAATGAAAATTAACATTTCCTGCATCGCTATTCTTTATTTCAGAAAAGTAACTTGGACCAGGACTTCAACCTGCATCTACCGTTCTCTAGACGGTTGCTTTAACCAATTAAACCACCAAGTGGTACAGTTTTGAGTCTCTTTCTATGCGATAAGTTACATTATGTAGTAGATCTAATTGTTTTAACGCGCAGTCAGGCTTTGATGTTTACAAATATATATGTATAAATACACACGATGTGTAAAATGGAGCCCAATTTAAACGACAAGGAACAAGAGCGCAATATTAAAGGCATCATTTACACATCTATGTGCATATTATCATTCATAATATTCCAAAAGCGCTAAGGATATTCGCATATATTTTTCTTAATTTGGTTACGAAACTGATGTAGCTTGGAAACACCTCGAACACGATATCGTGGGCGTATTTCCTAAAAGCAACATCAGTGAGTATGCAAAGAAAGAAGAACATTAGAATATGTGAAAGCGTGTGAGGGGTATTTATAATGAATATATCCCGATTTATGAATATTATTACTAAAACGAAAAAGTGTATTTGTTAACTTTTAAAATACAGTATGTTCTCGCACATTTTAATGATATTTTGGTATAAAGACTAAATTCTAATATTCATAAATAAAGTGACAGTCATGATTACTATAATGCAGTTTAATACATGAACCAATTAGCAAATAAAATACTGGATCAAATATACCGCGTTTGTGGTATATAATGGGTAAATATAAGCATAAACCTCGATGTATATACGCAATACACATACACTACCGCTCATAAGTATTTTATCACCCTTGTTTCATTACAGTTTCTATAGAAAAGTTGTAATTATAAAATTTATTTCTGTAGTAAAAAATAGTTTCATAGTAAACATTAAAATCTATAAAAAAATAAAAGCTTATTCAAAAATAATTATGAGATTACCCTATTATTCAGAATGAATGATAATATCCTAATAAAACTCCAGGTAGAATAATTGCGCTTAAGGGATTAGGTCTCTCAATTCTTGAAAATTTTCCATTGTTATGATTTTATTTTAAGGTAGGGTATTCTTGTAAATTATACTAGTATTTATACTTGGGTATTTTGGCAAAACTGCAGTTAGTTTTTATGAGGTGCTGATAGTGATAACATCATATATTTCGAAGAAGTTAAATTGGTTAGAAATTCCTAAACGGAAAGAATTGAGTGTAGAAACACAATCGTTTATAATCGCATACCATAAAACTGCCACAGAATTTAAATTAGGTCAGTCCACCGTGGGTTATATCATCAAAAAACACCGCGGATATGGAAGTGCGTTGAGCAAAATTCGAAAAGGGAGACCAAGGTTAACAACCTCAGCAGAAGATCTTGCAATGGTGATAAGACGCAAGAGAAATAGACGAAAAACAGCCCCAGAAATGAATACTGTTCGTCGAAAACTCATAAGTGTTTCCACAGTTAAACGGCGATTAAAGGAAACCGGTCTTCGTGGGCGAATTGCAATTCGGCAGCCGCTTCTACGCAAGCAAAACAAGCAGAAACATTTAAAGTGGGCACGCGATCACCAAAATTGGACCATAGAAGGCGAATAAGGTAGTGTGACCCGATTAATACAAATTCTAGATTTTCGGTTCACGAAGACGTACTTACGTGAAGAGGCCTATGGGTGAGCGTGCCCGGGAAGAATGCATGGCCCTTGCTATTAAGCACGATGAAGGTTCAGTCATGGTATGGGGTTGCTTTTCTGGATTAAATGTGGGCGATATCGTAAAAATCGAAGATATACCAAAGAAAGAACAGTATAAGCGCATATTAGAGGAAAGCGCAATCCCCCTCTGGAGTTAAAATTTCGGATCAGAATTTTATCTTCCAACAAGCTAATGACCAGAAGCTCACTTCCAAACCATGTTGGGAATATTTGCAGAAATTGGAGGACGAGGGAACCATAAAAGTTATGGCGTGGCCTCGCCAGAGTCCCGATTTAAATCCCATCGAGTTGCTGTGGGAAGAACTTGACCGAGAGGTGAGCAAATTGGCCCCCACATCTGCTGATAATATGTAGAAGAACCTACAAGAGCCATGTGGTAAAATAAACACTGAGACATTACGAAAATTAATCGAAAGAATCCATCGATTGTGTGCCGCAGTGATTAAAAATAAAGGAGATCATATAGACGAGTCTAAAATTTAGTTTAGATGTAAAAATATATATGTTTCATATATGTAAATAATAAAAAGATATTAGTATTTCAATTTTGAGTTTTGTTACAATTTGCGGGTTAAAGGCGAGTTACCAAACACTTATGAGCGATAGTGGACATATATCGCTGTGATGTCTTCAATTTTTAAAAATTCTGGAAAGCTATTGGTTTATTTTTCATGAGTTACATAATCTAAAATACGATCTCGAGGCTATAATAGATTCCACTTTCTGACAAAATGCATTTATACTATATTTTTCAAGAATTAATTATCAATAATTTTGCTAAATGTCATCTAAACTTATCATTTGTTTTTAAACACATTCTTATCCGTTTTTCGTATATTTTCTTACCGCTACTATTTTAATAAATGAAAACTCATAAATTATTCCGCACAATATTCAAAGAAAACAAACACGTAAGCTAAAACAAAACTCGTTTAACCATATGGCATAGATAGGCATGCATAATACACAACACCTACACTAAGAATCAGTGCATAAAATTATCTTCAATGTCATACATCTTATTTGCAGATGATTACACAGAATTTACGCTACGTTTGTTAAGATTTAATATATTAAAGATCAGTTCACTATAAAAGAAAATTTTAAATATATTTCAATCGATTTCATAAAAATCACGTCTAATTTATTTTTCTTTCGTCTGTTAATTTTTAACTAACAAGAGAATACCAGAAACCTGAACATTTTGAAATTTATCTAATGTTAGAAAAAAGGATGTATAAAATTTTAAAGATTCTGATCAGCATTACTTAAAACAAATTATTTATTTTTAACAATTTTTGATTTTAATCTTCTAAACATCTCAAATATATACACAATTAGATGGAAATTTTACATCGCTTTACATCTTACTACAATCTAAAAACAGTTTGTAGTAAGACGTGAAGCGATGTAAAAATTGATGAAATACATAGACGTCATGTAAAGTTTACAAGATTTTTTTAATATTATCAATACTACGATAATATACTGATTTTGAAAATCAAGAAGAAATCGAAACTATACAGTTAAAATACAACTTTGGCAAATCCTTTATGTCCAGGTGTTGTTCTTGCCTTGTTCTTAGTGAAACAATAGTTACTGATAAAATTAGGCACTTGGTTTTCTATGCCTCAGACTATTTTACATAAATGGGAAAATTTCTCCAAACCCCTCGATTCAATATAGAAATCCTTCATTATTTTTAAATTAACATAAACCGTCTTATAATTTTTTCAAACAAACTCTGATCTATTGATCAACACACAATACATATATATTATACATCCATATTATAAATAAGCTACGAATTTTAATTTGAACAAACTGTTACATACACGAAATGTCGGAAGACATTTGAATAATAATATATCAAGGAAAAAATGCCATTCTGAAGGTAAAGGATGGCAATGAAAAGAAAATTGTTGAACTGAGTATAAATAAAAGGAGAAACAAACATCTAGAGAAAATTTTGACAAATTTAGAATCCATTCCAATTGGAGAAAAGACAGAATAAATATTTTATTAGCATTAGTTTATTGCCAAATAATGCCTCCTAAAAAAACAAAGCAATTATTTTGCTTTTAATGATTGAGTAAATAATCATTCTACTTCTCTCTTAATTGCTTGTAAGAAAACGTATTTTATTAAAAAATATATATTCGAAAACCATGAAGCAAGAATGGAAAAAACTAGAATAAGACGAATATTATGCATACAATTGAACTATAGATATAGAATTTAAAAAATATTCTTTAAAAAGGTGCTAAAGAATGATTACGAACACAAAGAAAAAAGCGATTGGAACACATATATGTATAAACTACAAAAAGACAGTACGAGACAAGAACTAGAAAGAAGTGCAATAGAAATAAGAAGAGGAGAAAAGCTCAGAACAAAGTGGATAGAAACTATAGAACAACATCTACCAAAAATAAGACAGATAACTGAGAAAAGGAAGAAATAAAGAAAATTGGTAATCCCAATATTATACTAATTCTGTTTGAAAACTGAAAAACTAATTTAGCTTATTGTTTGGAATAGTTTAAAGTTGTACTGCCATAAATCAGTATATATTAAACAGTATCTATAAATTGTCCATTACATTTTTGAGATGCTATTATATTATTATAGATACTTAATTAATATTGTACTCGTATGCTACTTCTGAATTGGATTATCATCGTCCTTAAAGAACTCACTAGCTTCTTATGCATAACGAATTTTTTGGTTTGGGCACTTGCCACAAAAAAAAGCAAAAAGGAATCCCTTAAAGAAATCAAAAGCAATAATATTGGTAGTGATGTCAGTTTGTTGCAATGTTGTTTTCCATATTTAAATCTTTATGAAGTTCATATTTTTAATTTTCGTATTAAATATTATGTCTATGTAACTGACTTTAGTGTATTATGTATTTAATTTTAATGATGTAGCTATTACATAGTTGTATCACAGCTCTGATACATTACGGGAGTCATAGATTCTACCAAAGTTGTCTATTGAATTATACAAAGCTTTTAACAATACACCACAGTTCGTATAGTCAATGATTAAATTTGCCGCGGTTTTGGAATCAGCAGTTGAATTAATTTCTTGAAGGCAGCACTCGAAATATAATCATCTATGATATGTTATGTACATCTATAACAATGACACACAGAATATCTCAGCAAGCTTCTTTTGATCCACGAGATTGTTTCAGACACACCAGTGAATCAATGAAGACCTAGTAAAGTTAAGTAAATTCAAAGAACAACCAGTAATATTTGGTCATAAAGGCAAACGCATCTATGAAGCCTCAAACAACAATGTTTTTATTGGAATACAAACACTTTCATGAGATTATCTCCCAATTATCTCAATGAATTCTTTCACATGCATTTATTTGATATTAATGTTAAGCAATTTAGCTTTAGTTAAGCAATTGCTTTAAAATTCACTTATGTTGGCGCATTTCGACTACGGCAAGCAGTTTTTTCTTGCATCTTAACAAGAAACAAATGGTATAAAATTCGTGGACGAGATTAATTCATGGAATAAGAAGTAAGGGTGGAGTTGCACAGGCACTCAGAGAAACTAACACTTTGAACATGACCAACAGAAGATCGCTCCACAGCATTCTCTTGTACAAGAAAATAATAAAACACGAAAAAAAACAGACAGTTTATTTCAAGCACCAAGAACCTAATAGAAATGTTCTTAGTAGCAATCTACTGTGTGTATTACCCTCGCAGCAATATTTTTTTAATCACTGAAGGTTGATATATATCCCCTTTCCACATTAATTTTCGTATTCTGTATACCTGTTTCAACTACTAAGTTGTCATCATCAGCAGATAATTAAACAGTGTCGCACGTGGAAAACTACGGCAAAAATACCCGTACGAAAACACATTCCGCACAAGATCTGTACCGTTGAAAGCCAAAACGCACACTATGCATAATGTATGTGGTTTTCAAATTACCATCGTAGCAATAATTACAATCATTAAATTTGACATTGTTATTTGTTTTAAAAGAAAATAAAATCGTATATTTTTTATCGAACGACAAAACTTATTGAACTACCTGGTAGTATCCGTCTTTTATAATTACAGTAGAACTTTGTTAAAAGATTTCACAGGAATAAGCAGTATTGTGTTTTCATGTTTACTGCCAACGGAATTGTATTCATGAAGAACATCAATGAAAATCATCGAAAAGTAATCAATTATTGTGCTACGTTGCTCTTTTACATTACGCCTTTTGCTCAAAACGCAATTCGTAACTGTGAATTTCAATATTTGCGATCCGGGATTGATTTCTAGTAATTAATTTCTATTTAACCACCTAAAAAAAAAAATTCGCAAAAGTTTTCATTATAGAAACATAATCTTTAACCCATGATAAAATTGTATCCCAATGTATTTTAAAATAAAATGCACCGATAAAGCTAAAAAATTTGTTGAATACGTATATGTAACACTAGTAGAATATGTCAGTTAATAGACATCGTATTTACATTTTAAGCGTAGATTGTCTTTACCATAATAAGTATGTAACAAAAAATGTGAAGATATTATAGCACTGATGGACATATCTACAGTTGCAACTACTTATTGAATTTATATCGGTTAAAAGAATAAATCGAAGCAAAATTCCAGTGTTTTTTACTATTTCTTTCATTCGACATTTTGTTTCGCAAAAATACAAAGAAAAAATATAATACTGACTGTATACTGTATTGAAACATAACATTAAAAATAACAACCAAAACAAAATAAACTAGCAACCAACATATATTTTATTTAATTTTTATTTTAATGAATATTAGGGATGAATATTTTTAGTAACCTATATTTCATTTAAAAGCATTTAATTAATGCTTTAATTTGATTAAAGAATTTGTTCTATTCCCTCAATTAAAATATTTATGTGATATGAATGGTTTAATATAAAAAAAAAAGAAATTATAGAGACATTGTTTTAGATAGAAGAGTTTTCAAATGATATATCATTCGTCACATAATTTCGTTTCAAATTTTTGAAAGAGTAGTTATACAAGGGAAGAATATGTAATAGCAAATGTCAATTTTATATCAAAAAAGATTCTCCTTGAAACAAATTCCAGTACTGACCTGTCTCAACACTTTTCTATAAGATCATTATTATTAAGAGTTAATTCAGGTCTTTTAAATGAACTGTAGTGTATTATAAACACACAGGTTAAGCTAAAGATTATGTTTCTGTGCAAAAATCAGTAATTTTCAATTACTTTTTATTACAATAAAATTATTATAAAAATTATTATTTTTTATAATTTATGTTATAATTGAAAAGATCAATATATATATATATATATATATATATCTTATATGTAAATTTCATGATACATACTTACAAGAATATTAAGAGGAAGTATCAATTGTTTTAACGTGGCGCCTAATATTTATAAGCTTAGAAGTAAGAGGGACCACAATCTTTAAACATTATTAAAAAAGATTCTTTTAAAAACTCTCAAACATGTTTATATAAATACTTATACACTTTCATTGGTTATTGCGAAAAAATGAAACAAACTTTCATACATTTCAGACTAAGCGTCATTAAAATCGGTTATTCAGGTTAAGATATTCTTTTGTAAATATGCCGATGTAAACAGTCTTAATAATAATAATGCGTTATGCGTCGTAGTAGATAACTTGATACAAACGAAACAATTTTTAAATATATCATTTAAGAAAAAAGAATTTATGCGTCGTAGTAGATAAATTGATACAAATGAAATAATTTTTAAATATATCATTTAAGAAAAAAGAATTTTTTGAAGTATTTTTACGAACTCAACTCTCAAAATGATGTAGCTTAACAAACTTTTGTTTAATAAAGTTAAAGTGCAACAAATTCTTAAATTCCACCAAAAGTTTAAATTATATTTTAAAATCTTATTGAAACAGTTATATTAAAAAAATATAAATAATTTTAAAAAGTAATATTTAGACATTTTTCCACAATTTGTTACACACACAATGCCAGAAATTATGTATTAAATCAATAAAATAATTAATTAATTCGACTAATAATTGTTTGGCCATTAGCATCTGTTTCGATCATTCATACGATCACAAGAACATAAACTAAAAATGGTGGTGCAAAAAAATGACCATGCATGCTTATTATAACACCAAATGTGTAATCATTCCAGCATATACGATAGAAATTAAACACAATAAAAGAATAAAGGTTAAATTAGATTCTAACCCTTATTCCTATGCATGGCCGGACTTCCATTGGTAGAATTAAAGCCTGAATCTATGGAAGACGTACTTTTCCCTGCAATTCCTTCATGGTCCGAGGAGGTTTCGTTACTCTCATCAGTTTCTTCTTCGCTTGTATCTTCCTCACTTCCATCGTCACTTTCTGTCGGTGCAGGAGGAGGTGGAGGATTTCTGGGACGAGGATAATGGCGTCCTATGATCGGTTTAGGCCGTGCAAATATTTCTACCGGACACTCGTCAAATTGCTCCGGTTTCTTAAAAGGATGCATCCACTGCGAAAGCCTATTGGACATAAGAGGAGTGAAATCACTTTTAGGAGATTCCGGTTCGGGTTTTGTTTCTGGCTCTAATTCAGCAGGCACTACAAAAATACTAAGATCAGGATCATCAGTTGTTGATTTATTAACTAACGAACCTTTAGATACCATCTTTTTAGGAATACTTTCGTCCTGATCCTTTTTATTCTCCATATCACAACTACACTCATTCATTTCAATTACGCTCACCTCATCATCCACTTTACCTTTTTCATTCAAAATGTCAATACCTTTATCATTAGCACGATTAATCACATCTTTATTTTTTTGTTCATCATTTACGCTATCAATCACTGAGCATTTGGAATTATCAACGTATATTGCATTTCTTTTAAATATATTATTTGTCGGCTGAATATAGACACTTTCCCTAGTACCAATCAAATCCCAAAAATTTTCTGTACTAGCATTTTCTTGTTTAGACGGCAATGTGCTCTTAATTTCGGGTGAATTTGGCTCTGATTTATTTGAAATTTTAACATTTTCTGAATTTGATTTTGTACTCTGCTGAGGTTTACTAATATTCTGATCTATTTTCTTGATACCCTTTTCGTTTTTCTTAAGCACTTGCGATAAACTGTTTTGATTATCTTGTTTCTGTTTGCCATCTCGAACGTTATTTATTTCGACACTAACCTTTCCTTTATTATTTATCGCAGATAACTTATACTCTTGTTTTTTACGCATTTCGTCTGGTTCTTGCTTTGCTTTCTTATTAAGTATTTGTGATTCTATTTCTCTATCTACACTATTACTTTCACTATTCAAAATTAAGGTTTTCTTTTCGTCGGTGCTCTTAGAACTACTGTCAGTCAAAATACTATTTACTATTTCAGATACAGCTAATACATCATCTTGATTGGAAACTGAGGTATCGAGCTGAATGTCTTTGTTTTTTGTCAATAGCTGACTTTCCTTCTCTGATGCTAGATTTATTTCGCCGTTTTTAATTTCAGTATTTGCACCATTTATCTCAATTTGTTTATTCTTTGATTTAGTTTTTTTAGTAGAAATTTGTCGAATGTCGTCAAAAATATAACCTACACTGGCCCTCTGATAGTTTCGTTTAATTTCTGACACTAAAATATCTTTTGCTCTTGGTATATGTACTTTACCTTTATCGCCGTCACTTATTTTACTTTTATCCAATTTCCTTTTATTAAAAACAATTCCATTTAGCTCAGGATGTGTGTCTCCATTTTCAACATTTACTACCACATTGAGTTTAAATTTCGGCGTTTTTATTGGTGTTTTAGGAACTTCTTCTACTTTTACGTCATCAACAATTAATTTCAAATTTGGTTTACTTTGTACTGTTTCTTCTACGTCGACAGTAGCTGAGATTAACGGCTTAGGTTTTATTTTAATTTCCTCCACTTCTACATTCGATATATCCCTGATTGTTTCCTGGTATTCCCGTTCTAAATCTTCCGATGTGTCACTTTGAATACTTGAATCAGTGCCTGTTCGTTTAAATTTCTTTGGAGCTTTCCTCTGCAAAGTGCATTTAACTTCGTCATCACTCACTAAACTTTCATTTGTCTTCTTCCTCGTCACTTTTTTCTTTCTTTTTACACTGCCACGAGAATCAAATTTATGTTCTTCTCTAGAAGAATCGTTTTCTTGACCTATCTTGTCTTCTTTTTTATTAATTTTCTCATCTTCAAGCATTCGCTCAAGTAAATTAACATTTTCTTTGGGAATTTCAGCGGAATTACGCCGCTCACTGAAAAAATCTTCGTTCGAAAAGGTTCTACTTTGCCTGCGTTGTACGCTCTCTGGTTGCCCTGGATTCAATTCTTCATTAATACTGTCTTGTGAAATAGCAGTGCATATATCGTGAAAACTTGGATTTTTCGGGATAGTTTTTTGCGTTTTTGTTTCTCCGTTAATCTTACTTTGATCTAAGTCACTATCTTTTAACACACAATCTTTATCACTTTTCGTCTGGGTAGTATCTAAATTCTTATTCTTGTCTTTTTCATCTCTGTGTAATGTATGTAAACGTACCGTCGGCCTGTCTCTTCTAATAACTTTTGTCGGAAGGTTATCTGCGTCATCGAATTTGCCAGGACTTGGCGACCTCGACGGCTCCTTTCTACTTTCTATAATTCTTGTTTTCGGACTATCTAAAATTGACGACGTTGGCGTACGTGGCTTATATCTATCAGCTGACACATCTATATCAGCTGTGTTGATTTTTATCGGTCTAGGTACTTTATATTTAGCTGTATTATGTAATGGCAAATTCGGTGAATATTTTCTTCTTAAAGAACTATTCGCCTGACTCTCAGATATAGTAGACAAATGAGGTGCATATCCCCTATGGAATCTCGTTAAGGACTTCACATACGTGTTAGGTCTAGCACTTCTAGCAGCAATAAGCGAAGAATGATTAGAGTAGGGACCGCTGAGGTATAGCGAATAGGAACCTACGGGAGTAGAGTAAAGCGTTGGGTCCGAATAAAAGGGCATTGTTTGACACGAGCAGCGTGATCTATAAAAACCTGTTGCGCAAGCCGATAAATGCCTACGATCCAATCAAAGTATTCGATCGACGTTCAAAGAACGCTAACCTTAACATCCAAAACACAAAACACACTGTCACAGTGATGCGAGACGACGAAAAAATGTTTATTTATATTTCGTCTTAAATGTAACCAGAAACACGGGCCGAAATCCGCCACTGCAGATCACCAGGCAATAACTGGCCGATCTTAGAATAAGAGTGCCAAACAATCCTATTTTTATCAGTGGGCCCGTGACGCTCGAAATATGTTCTAATGATGAATTTTATTAACATATTCACCTGTTCTACGAACACCAGAGTCAAATAATATAAATAAAAACATCTTTTGTATTTCGTGCATTACGTAAGAATAATAATGACTATTTAGTTACGACTCAACAAAAAGCCTAAATAAAATAAATCAACGGAAGTCTTAAAGTTATTTAAATTGAATATCACTGTATTATATGTACAAAGTTTAATTGGAAGTTGGATGAACCGCGACGTATTTTCTATTTTTAATTTTTAAAATGCAGAATATTTTCTGTTATAGGTTAAATAATATTTTATATTCAGAATCATCCATGTAACGCATAACAACCAACCGTAACAATATAAAATATCTACATAACACAGTATGTTAAATAAATAACCGACTTTTTAGATAAACAATAAAACACACATTATGTTGGGTTTGCAAGTTAATATTTATTCAAAAAAGGTTCCATTAAAATCACTACTACGTCTGACATAGTTAAGTAATGCATACATACGTAAATTTTTTAATCTCATTTTTGGAGTGTTATTTAACACCTGTGTAACTGCCACTCGAATATCTGCAAAATCTTCATAAAACACTTCCTTCATAGCAATTTTCAATTTAGGGAAAAGAAAATAGTCTCATCGTGACAGATCAGACGAATATGGTGCATAGCCGATGAGACGAGACAAATTTGATTTTTGCTCAAATGTTCACGAACTTTCAAGTCTTGTGCGCTGGTGCATTATCATACAATAAAAACAATTGTTAAGTCGAAGAATTAGAGTTTGATCTCCTGAAACAAATTTCTTGTGGACAGTACCTTTTGAATCATGAAAAGTAATCAACATTCTTGCCTTCCGAAAACACATTTTTGTTTGGTTTTTACTCGCCTTTCGACTTCCGTTCTGGAAATCGATGCTAAGTTTCGGGGTCATATTTAAAACCCTATGTTCATCACCAGTTAAGATGGAGCCAAGAAAATCTGAGTCGCTTTCAGCAGTTTTAATGGTGTCTTTATCATACAATACACGAGCGATTTCTTGGTCTTCGTTTAGCTGATGTAGTATAAAACGCGCATAGGCCCTTTCTTATATCCAAATATTCAGTTAAAATTATCCACATGGTCCTAGATCGTCATTTAATCTTCACCACCATTTTTAAATCATGTAAACCACGTATAAACTTGTGCACGAAACATACAATTATCACTATGTACTTTCTTCAACAATTCGTATGTCTCAACAAATTTTTTTCCAAACTTAATACAAAAAGCGATCAATATTTGCTATTTGTTGCAGTATATTTTTTTTACTTCATGAACACCAAAGATATTGTCATTGAAATGCGTGTAAATTTGGCATTATTATCAAATTAATATAAACTAGAGTGGATTCGAAATAAGAAAGTTGTACTTTCTAATGTTGTTATCGTTGAATAGATGGCGCTTCGTGTGAGAGAGATAACAGACATGGTAAACACTTCAACAGAACGCGTATACCACATTTTAACGAAAAAATTGGGCCTTTCCAAGCTTTCGGCAAGATGGGTGCCGCGATTGCTTACGACTGATCAAAAGTTCACTCGTTTGCGCATTTCCAATGTGTGTTTGGATCTTTATAAGCGGAATCCAGTTGATATTTGTAGGCGATTTGTTACTTGCGATGAAACTTGGATACACTACAGTACACCCGAAGCTAAACAACAGTCGAAACAATGGTTAGAACGTGGTTCTGCACCTCCAAAGAAAGCGAAAACCACTTTATCAGCAAACAAGGTGATGGCATCAATTTTTTGGGATTCAAAGGGCATTTTGCTCATTGATTACCTTCAGAAAGGTGCCACAATAAACGGACAATATTATGCAGAACCTCTACAAAAATTAAATGTTGAGATTCGTGCTAAACGGCCAGGAATGGCAATGAAAAAGATTCTATTTCACCAAGACAACGCTCCCTCGCATACCAGCACAGTTGCGATGTCCAAAATCCACGAGTTGCATTTCCAATTAGTACCGCATGCGCCTTATTCGCCGGATCTAGCCCCTTCCGACTTCCACCTTTTTCCAAAATTGGAAACGGCACTAAGTGGAAAGAAATTTTCGTCTAACGACGAGCTTATCATCTTCGTAAAAGAGTATTTTGCAAGCCTTCCGGAATCGCATTTTAGAGATGGCATAAGGGCATTGGAGCACCGTTGGAATAAATTTATTGCTCTTTTAGGAGAATATATTGAAAAATTTATTTTGTAATTTAATTAATTATTTTGTATTTAAAAAATTCGTTTTTCTTTTCCATTCTCACTACTTGTTAAACTACCCTTGTACATTATAGAAAAAGAACACTATTTCTATTAAAGCTGTAAATATTACAATCAAAATACAAATTTTCTTAGAAGTCATACATGTAACGATAGAAAATGCTTAAATATTTGACTCCTCATCTCACCCACTGTGTCTTGACGTCTTTTGCCTAAAAAACTATAAAAATAAACTTTTTGAGAGATGCCGTCAACCAAGACAGCATTTTATCACTTACATAATCGTAATCATCGGAGTACTTCACATTAAAAATTTATACACTAACACTTCAATTTTCATTTTTTATGTTTTTTCTTATTATTGAGCTTTATTATTTTGCAATAAATATACACCAATATTATTTTTAAAAATGTATCTTTATTTCTTCAACTTATATTATTTCATTAATATGTTCTATGAATGGTAAGATATAAATAAAAATATCTAGGTTAAAATCGGCTGAAACTTTAGCAACTGAAGACATTTTTATTCACGGCATCCACGTGCGCTTTATTTTTTTAAATAGGTTAATTGAAATTCTCGAGTTTCAAGAATTGTGAAAAGAATTAGATTTAGAATTCTTTATGTAACACATTATAGTCACAAAGATATTATTATCGTTCGATAAAATGTGTTTGAAGATTTAGTTATAAGGAAATTAAAAAGACATGTACTATGACACCCTTCTAAAAGCCTTACGCATTATCACAGATACTGTGTACTTACTTACTTATAATAGTAGTAACGCATATAAAAATTGAAAATGTGTTGATAATACCATAGTGAGTAACAATCATAGTTATTATTTATTTATAACTAACTCAAACGAAAGGAATGTAACTCAACTATGTATAGTATCGCAAATAATTATTGATGATTAGTACATTTTCTTTGTATTAGAAGAAAAAAAATATATTCGTTATTTAGTTTATTTGTTATTATGTAAATTATGGGATAATATAGTAACAAAATAAAATATACTGACATACATAAGTTGTATATACTTTACATACGAGGGTTTTAAATGTTAGTGTCAAATACTTATTTATTAATACAAAAATGATACATGTACAAAACTACTACAGTCCTTCAATATAAACACCAGCATTGTTAACAACTCGTTGTCAGCGATATGGAAGTCGTAGTATACCTTTAGCAGCACCTGTTCTGGTGAACTTGGCCAAGATCATAACGCATCCATTAGTGCATTTCCGTCAAGTTATGGGAAACCCACCACAATGCAATTTTCCTCATTCCCAGGCGACTCTTTAGAATATGTAGCAGAATCGTATGCGATAATCCTATATCGTTGCGTAAATTAGGAATCGTTTGATATCGATCTGTGCCTGACAATGCGGCAGCAGCCTGCACTTGCTCTTCGTTGACACTAATGCAACCCAGTCGAGCTACATCTGTCACACTTCCACGTCCCTCAGTGAAAGCTTTAAGCCACTCCACTGTTCGGTTTGATAACGCTGTTTCCAGTACACGCTTGAATAAAACTTTCATAAAATTGCCTTGCTATGCAACCACAAGCACTTAATTTTCAAGCAGCATCGCTGTGCCTCATTTCTAAACGTGATGAAAACACAGATTACAATAATTTAGTTCAGTAGCTCATAGAAGACTAACTTTTTCTTGTCGCAGCGCATATGCTTCTATCCTATAAGTTATATGCTTCTGTAAGCTATACACTAATATGTGGTAACAGTGAGGATAACTTTTTCCGTCTTTCTTCGCATACACAGCAGCGTTACTACTGTTAAAGTTCCAAGCTTCGTATAAATTAAATTTGCTAAGTATAACAGAATAGAATCTTTATTTGTCTCCCATTATATAATAGTGATAGGTATATACAGTTTAATCTTTATAGATAGTTAGGAATATCTCATGTTGCTCGTTTACACTCAGAAAGAAAACTTAAATGTTAATTTAAAACCATCTTATACACATATATGCAATAAAAAATTTAACTTACATCCTTTAAATCGTATGATCCTCATGCATATGAAGTCTTGTCTCTATTTATATATATATATACATATATACACCATTAATATGACTGATCATTGCATATACATATGTAGACTCAAAGGGAAAAAATATAAATCACCAAAGTATTCAGAAATCAACAAAAAATTTTCGGTTGTCTTGAAAGTTATGATGTATTTTTTCTGTTTGTCATAAGTTACTTATTAATGTGTAAAAAAGATCAATCAATTTTCGTTTTCCTCGATAACATTTTGCCATCTTTCGATAAGCTTCATAATTCTCCGTTCATAGAAGGAGACATAGGAATATGCATCACGCAAGGTGTTTTAGACAGAACAAAACAAGTCAAAATCTGAAGACACAAATTCAATAATTTTTGATGGGTAATCAAACTTATATGTAATCTCACGTCAACGTGATGAAATAACTCTCCTTTACTATTAACAAATTCTGGACATTTCTGAACGATGGATTCGTTAAACTGTTCAATTGCCGACAGTATAGATTTGAATTAATTGTTTTGTTCCTTAGTAGAGTTCGAAAAACTCAACACCTTTAAAACTCCGCCACCCTGAGAGCATAACCTTTCTCTAATGAATATCTGCTTTCGATGTTCGAAACAATTCTTTTGGTCGGGACCAAGACCGCTTTCGCATTACATTGTTGTATATAAACCACTTCTTATCACCAGCCATCAGTTTCTTCAAACAAGAATTGTTTTCCTCACGTTTAAGGAGCATATCACATCTACTTTTGAGCAGCGTTAAGCTCAATTGTCAAAAGTTGTACTAAGGTTTTTATAAACAATTCAATTGCAATCTATCGATAAATGTATTCGATATGTATTGTGTAACAGAAATAGTTGATTTCTTTCATTTATATGTGAACATGTCATAGCACTTCCACAATTATTGACCCATTTGCGATACTTATCTTAATTTCCATTTCCCATTTCTAATACTTATCTGAATTTTTAAAGATCTCTCAGAGGAAAATCCCTCTAATACACCTTTAAAAATTCACGTCATCATATTTAACATTAACGAATTAACTATTTATAGTTACGTTACAAATTGATTGTTTATCGATGAAATCAGATTTAAAGATTAACATTTGAATCATGCAATTACTACCATCACAAATAGCATGATTAATCTCATTAAAAAGCGAATGTTCACAAGTTTAATTATAACTACACTGCACTTTGCACATTACTTCCAGAAATATACATACGTAAATGTGCAATTGCTTATAACAAATAGTATGGCGATACGCAATACCATATCGAAGAAGAACTATAATTATTTTTTATTTATTACATAAACCTACTGTACCTGTCTTAGCATTTTAAATGGTACAAAAATAGTTTTCACCAATTCCTCTATTTGCAAGTATGAGAGATATGTACGTATATAAATTATTATATGAAAACACCCATCTCTTTAGTTTTAAGAATACTATAAAAATAATTTTGATAAAGATTACAGAGTAATCTAGAGGTAATTGAACTACGCCATCAGAAAAGGAAGATAATGTCAATTAAACAAACAAAGCGCAATTTATAACATATTTTTCTTTTATATTAAAATATACATACGTACATACACTGATACAAATTGTTTTTTATCCTTTCTTTAATAATAATGGACTAGATCACGTTGAACACACACAACAAATTATCATTCTTTTGCATTTGTCAAAAACAGCATCTTAAAATTGCATGATCTCCTTTCTTTAAATTGTGTTGCTTTACGTTTGAAATGTTCTAGTACTTTTTAATAAGCTTTCGTTGAATTTTCTTTACTCGTCATTTTGAATTTGATTATAAAGCAACTCAAAATAGATAACTTAAAACCAACCGATACCCCGACAAACTGATTAAGACTAGCAATTATCAATAGTAGAAATTACAATGTGGTTAATCTAACTCGTAGACTTCCGCGGTCGTTGCCCATATTTCCACTTATGTATATAGGACACCTGCAGGGCTTGATTGCTGCTACTGCATTTGATCACGAGTCAATGGAGCGTTACAATTTCGGTTGAGTTGTTTGAAGATACAGGATTACCAGGTGTTATGTCGGAAGTAACCATAATCATGGTTTAGGTTATTAAAGTGTTTTAAAATGGCTATAGATTCACGAATTTTTCAGCCATAGTAATGACTAGTGCGGGACAGGATTTTAGTAAAACTGTATTAGATATAGCATCCGGTTTCAAGCCTATGATCAGAAAATGGAGGACCAGCGACCAGCTGCCCGCAGCAGCCTAGTACGAAGATATGCTCTGAAACAGAACCCACGACAGACCCACTTTATTTCGCCAATATATACACTACCGCACGAGCAAGAAATCCTGTACACACCAGGTGCTTCTAATGAAACACGATCTTTTATTCAAAATGTTTGGAATTGGGTTTAAAGATAGTTTTAATGTTGTTTTTAAGAAGTATTCAACTGATGCGACCAGCGATGCCTTGTATTAAGGTAGATGGGCTTTAGCGAGGGGGGTATATATACTGAGTATTAGGTTGTGGAACTCTAGGATTAAAATGTCGGTCTGTCTGTTGAATATTATGTTTGAAGAAATCGTTGTCTATAAGGGCATTAGTGACATGACCTAATTCCTGGGTTAGAAAATGCCGGCCAGATATGTTGAAAGCTAGGAAGTTAGGAAAGCTAGGAAGTTATTCAAGGAATTCCGACCTTGCGGCCAAATAAGTAATGTGTCATCTACGTATCTGAACTAACATTTCAGTTTTAGGTTGCAAGAGTATAAGATTTGTTGTTTGAATGCCTCCATAAAGCTGTCAGTGACAGCAGGAGAGAAGATCCCATGGCTGCATCCGATACATGCTGGAACTAGAAATAGGTAGAGGTTGTTACACTCTCTATATATAATAATTTTTTATATCGTTTTTAAGATTAATTTATTTAATTTAAAATACAATTCGATCTTGAATTCCTAAATTATTATACTGTCATTATTTGTCCGGTCCTCGTATATATATTCAGATGCAGAGTCCCTTTTGTGTTAGTCACGTACGAATGGTCAAGGCTGCAATAAACACCGAAATCAGGTACCAAAGACTACTCGAAATGACCAACTTTTCACTGAATTCGATATCAACTTAGTTATATTGATTTCTAAATGCAATTCGCGATTCAAATACCAATCCCAATTTGGTATTTCTTTTACACAGAATACACGTCTACTATTCTGTGTAGATAATTTGCTTAATGCTTATATTGAAATTAAGATCACATTTTTAATATAAGCCAATTTGTCCTTGTTGTTTGCTATTGATTAATTCAAAAATGACCAATACCCCCTCAGTTATGGGGTCGGTTCCTTATAAAGCCATAACCGTAAGGGAACCTCGCTCTTCGCTTTTCTGTCGTCATTGAGACTACACGCGTCTTTCACGTGTTTGTGCCGCGAACCTTTATTCGCGCTTCTTGTGACCTCGTGTTTAATTCCGCGAACGCGGAATATAAATACAGTTTCCTGATCCAGGATATATACACATACACAAATACGCAAGTACATATATGCACCGCCCGGTGCACATTTTAATTTAACCTTTTATTTTATACTTTATTAGCAGCCTTCGTACATCCAGACTTATATTTTATTACAGCTTTGCTATTACGTTCATCATATTTTATTTGTTGCTCTAGTTCTTGTTAACTATTTCTATTTAACACATTCAAGCTTTGGGAATTCATTTAACTTGTGAATAAAATTTAAAGGCATTTCTGTCGTTTTATTTCACTAATAATCTTTCTTTCAGCTTGGCACGCGTCCTGGACTTTTGGTGCTCATTATACACAACTATTAATTATTAACTCCTCACCTCACATTACATTCAATTATATTACTTTCTTTCATTTCTTTATTTGCATTTATTACAGTGCTTTAGCTAGCCAAATACGCGCTCGTAATAAATTGACTAACCAACACGTGCAAATAAATATTCTCTATTAAATAATATCCCTATTATTATTTATTAAAACGAAGGAGGTAATAAATTGTCTCAATCATCCACCTTACATTAACATTGAATTAACCTTCATTCATTGTTTTTCTCAAACACATTTATATTTCATATATTCATTCGTTCATTTTTTCTTTTCATTTTTCTCATTTATTTTCTCGTTAATTTAAAAAGGAGGAGGTAATAAGGTTAAGCAAGTTTTTACTAGATGGGCATATCGTCAGACTGGTTGTCAGTGGATAGGATTTGCTGGATTGTTTGGATGGTGTCAGATAGAGTAATAATTGAGTGACGCGATTAAACTTTGCTCGAGCACACCAGAATTGGAATTTCGATCAATAGAACTACATTTTGTTAACGGATGACAACCGTTTCTGTGTAAATTTCTTTAACGGTAGGTAAAAACTGTATAATTGTCAAGGAAGACGAAATGCACAATTTAATTTTAGTTCTACTGTTGATGGAGGCTCAATTATGATGTGGGGCGACATATATTTATTGATTGTTGGAGATACATTCGAGATATTCTACAAGACAATATATCAGGGAAAATTTCGTTTTAAAGCAAGACAATGTTCGGCCCCACGTCGCAAAGTAAAAAAATTATGTAATTGACCTGTTGATATAACGACAATGAATTCACCGATATGTTCTCCAAAGCTGAATCCGCTTGAACACGTCTTAGACATACTAGGCAGATGATTTAAGACAGAAATTCCTGCTGTCCAAAAGAGATAATAATTGATAGTTACTTTAATTAAAGAATGGGGGAGTTATAAGAAGTATAGCAAGACCTATGACTGCAGCTATAAGTAGAGTTGGTACTGTGAACATTCAGTCAGCGACGCGTGATTCAAAGAAATGCACCCTTTGTGAAAAATGAGCTACCATTGGAAGCCATTTACATCTACAGATAATGAGTTAAGGTAATAGTTACGATTTTTTGAGTTCGAGGGGAATAGTTTTCATAGACTGCCCTGCGAAGAGCCAAACTTTTCTTGTTGATAAGAACTTTCAGTCAGATAAAGAGCATATTGCTATAACAGAGCAGTATTTTGATGATCTTGAGAAGGATTATTACAAAAATAGTATAGTGGTACTTCAGCATCATTAGTTCAAGTGCATTAAAGTTTAAGGTAAATACGTATGTTGAAGAATAATAAAAACTCATTTTCGAAACCGAAACTTTAAATATAAAGAAGATTAAAAATAGCGGGAATTCTTAATTAATACCATTACATTATGTTATTTATATTATTTTGTTTAAGTATATTTATAGATTTTCCTTTAAAGTATTAATAATTTTCCAGAAAGGTTAATGAGAATTATACAAGAGATATAAACTCGTTGTAATATCAGAATGCATTTATATGTATTACAGGTTTTCCCATTTTTATATTGTAATCCGCTTGATTTCTAAAGGTGTAATGATCTACTATTTTATTTTACATAATCCTTTAATTGTATTTTAGTATAGCTCTTTTATGTACAGTTACTGCATCTATTATGTATATTGTATCCACTTATGATGTGCACTTATAAGTAACAAACCCGATATGTGCAATTGTGAACTACGTACATAGAATAAAATAATTATCCCTCTGTGAAGACGAAGGTGCATGGGCCATAGGAAAACCCTTTAAATTTAGACTGTGTAATAAAATGTGTTTATATAAATAGGAAGGGAATTTTAATCAATCTTAATTAAAAAAGAAGTAGAAGGAAAGGTTAGAAAAGAGTTACAGGCAGTCTATGACCTGGGTCAGAGTGTGTAATACGTCTGATACTAGATGTAGCAGCCATTTTTCTGTAAAGAAGAATTAGTGCGAGCATTACGAAAATTATAGATACATTGGTCCCTGTAAGTGGATGTTCATAGGCAGCGTTTAATTAATTTTGTATTATTCAAGTGCTAATAATTAGTGAGAACACGAATCAACGCGTTTGCTAAAAGAAGATCCGAAGCAGAAACCATCTGTAATAAAACGAAATAAATGCTTATACGCATAAATAGAGAGACAATATAAGGTAAAATAAATTATATTTGTAAATTGTAACGTTAATTTTCTTGTGTTTTCTGTATTATTTAATTCTTGCATATAGTTAGATCACATTAGAACTTTTATTTTCTGTAATCATTGTTAACTTTATGTTTTCCGCTGCAAGTAATATTCTCCTAAAATAATTTGGATTATTATTGAAATTATAAATATTTTATGAGATTTTTTCGGCTATTCAAATTAAAGAGGTGTTCATGTACATATGTGAATCCTTTTTTGCAATTCGAATAGCCCAGGGTATTATTATTTATATAGAGTAGCATCTTTATGTTTATTTATAAAGTCATATGTTAATTTCAGTTTGCTAGCAGTTGCATTCTATTGAATTATAATAAATTGGTACAACACCAGAATTTGGTGGAAATGTGGCTCAAAGGGTCGATAAGTTTATATTGCATAGGATTGAAAACTTCAATTATGGAAACTATAACTTCCTTTTAGAAAGAACTGAATTCTCACTTAAGTAAACAGAAATTTATGATGTATGTACATATGTAACGCGCAGAAATAAATATAGAAAGCAATGAACAGTCTGAATAAAATTACATTATCCTATGAAATTCAACAAAAATTCATTTTTAACGCATTTATTTCCATAGTTATTTAAAACAGTGCAAGTTCACTCCTATTACTATTATCTTTCTTGGTGATACCTCAATTCGACATTAACAAATACGCGTTTATCACTAAGACACTTCTCAAGCAATGACAAAATATTAGCATTAAAAAGTCAACTAACATGTAAAATTCGCATGACATTCAACGTGTCAACAAATTCCTCACATAAAAAAATATATATTTTTTGTGTACTCATGTGTTTCCTTATTACCAAGATACAAGAAATTTGTCTAAAAATAAGGTATAAAAGATTTTTTATATATTACTCGAGCTTCTTCTGTTTATTTGTGAACCGTTGACATTCTTAACGATTTTCATTATTTGATTAAATTGTAAAATAGATAACATTCATGAAGATAAATGGTTTAGCGCACTATTTTATATGAAATTTTATATTTATTTGCGTTTTCTATCACATTAAAAGACCTTACCGATTGTAAGACTAGAATATTTTTGTTTTTGTACGAGGTCTATAATAACTTTGCATGATTCAATAGTGGGATTTTTTTATAGTCTAAAAATAATTCTCAAAGTGTTTATAAAGTAACGAGAGCTAATGTCATGGATTCTACTGAAGCTTTTCGTAAGTTTTAAACCGAGACATACGCGTAGGTCCATCAAAAACTTGGCATTGAAAAAGAAAGAATTTATTCGCTATCGGAAGGCGTGCCATGATTTATCTCTTTGTTTTTAAAAAGAAAAATACCTATTGTATCGTTTATAAATTTACTGCTAACTGACTAACCAAAAGATATGTACGTGATATAAAAAAAGTAACTTTTACATATATACATCTAAAGCTTTTGACGCAATCAAGAAAAATATATGTCTCTCTTTTCGAACACTTATATGACTCAAGGTGAATATTTATATGTATTATTTATAAATCATCCCAAATTAAATTTTTCTCTTTTATTTTTCCCCATTCCTAGTTCTTCAATGTTCGACATACAAAAGCATTTTCAAAAGAAAAATTATTCTAAAGCGATGTCTATATATGTACCTTACAATACCGAACCAAAATCTTAATACCGGTATAGTATCTAAAATTTTTAATGGCGAGATTCCGATATACGAGGGTAGTTTGACAAGTAGTGAGAATGGAAAAGAAAAACGAATTTTTTAAATACAAAATAATTTTTATTTTTCAATATATTCTCCTAAAAGAGCAATAGATTTATTCCAACGGTGCTCCAATACCCTTATGCCATCTCTAAAATGCGATTCCGGAAGGCTTGCAAAATACTCATTTACTAAGATGATAAGCTCGTCGTTAGACGAAAATTTCTTTCCATCTAGTGCCGTTTTCAATTTTGGAAAAAGGTGGAAGTCGGAAGGGGTTAGATCCGGCGAATAAGGCGCATTCGGTACTAATTGGAAATGCAACTCGTGGATTTTGGACATCGCAACTGTGCTGGTATGCGAGGGAGCGTTGTCTTAGTGAAACAGAATCTTTTTCTTTGGCATTCCTGGCCGTTTAGCAAGAATCTCAACATTTAATTTTTGTAGAAGTTCTACATAATATTGTCCGTTTATTGTGGCACCTTTCTGAAGGTAATCAATGAGCAAAATGCCCTTTGAATCCCAAAAAATTGATGCCATCACCTTGTTTGCCGATAAAGTGGTTTTCGCTTTCTTTGGAGGTGCAGAACCACGTTCTAACCATTGTTTCGACTGTTGTTCAGTTTCGGGTGTATTGTAGTGTATCCAAGTTTCATCGCAAGTAACAAATCGCCTACAAAAATCAACCGTATTCCGCTTATAAAGGTCCAAACACTCATTGGAAATGCGCAAACGAGTGAACTTTTGATCAGTCGTAAGCAATCGCGGCACCCATCTTGTCGAAAGTTTGGAAAGGCCCAATTCTTTCGTTAAAATGTGATGTACGCGTTCTGTTGAAATGTTTACCATGTCTGCTATCTCTCTCGCTTTGAGTCGTCGATCTTGAGTAATAATATTATGGATTTTTATAATCATTTCCTTAGAAGTCACGATTTTGGGTGCTCCAGAGCGCGCTTCATTAACACAGCTTGTTGTACCACGTTTAAATTCATTTACCCATCTACTTATTGTGACGGATGATGGAGCAGATTCACCTAATGTTTCCCGTAACTCATCTTTTATTTCGGTAGCTTTCATACCCTTAATTACGAAGTATTTAATCACCGCAGGATACTCTGCTTTTCCATTTTAACAAAACGACGTGTTGCTTCTTTTTCAATCAGCTGTCAAAAATAAACTAATCAACCGATTTATCTAAATATCGGAATGTAAACCTAAATTGTAGTGCATTTGTTTTACCAATTAGAGCGCCACCTATGTGTCATTCTCACTACTTGTCAAACTATCCTCGCAAGTATTAGCAGATTGCTTACATATTTAAATACAATGTCTAAAAACCAAATATAAATTTACTTCTAAAATTAGCGTTGATTGTAATGAATTCCATTGACTATTTATGTTTTTCCTTTATGTGATAAATAAATAAAGTAGATGACAAAAACAAAAATATTTAGACATAGATTTGTTAAAATAGTCATGACCTACAACAAATGAGGCATATACATTATCAAATAACTAAAACAGATGATAAATATTATAAAGAGTACATGATAGAACGTAAGGTATAAATTATACAACAGTATAAACGGAATCATACAATAGTCAATATTTAAAAACTTCAGACAACACATTTTTTTCAAATAAATGTCAGATGCAGCACATTAAAATTGTATATGAAAATATGCATCAATAGAGTATATTACACACGTTGTTAACACTCTTTTAATCAACCCTTGCTTTTTGTTTTCGGAGAACTCTGCAGAAGAGGTGTAACGATTCGTTTTACATCTTCTGTATATTTTATGTCATTTCCCAAAACCCTGTATAGTCTTTGTATTTCGTTATTATGTATGTTGAAATATTATTTAACATTTTACTTCGATTTAGTTTCATTTAATGTAGCGTTCGTATGTTGTTATATATTCGTTTACTCCAGGATCAATATTGCATATAGTTAAACGTAGTTCATTTTAATTTACTCTTCAATTCAGTAGTCTTTTATGTAAGCCGCATAAAATGAGTCTTATCATGTATTGGAATTTTTATTATGTCTGTAGGCACAACATAATGAGTCATCCAATGTCTGTCTCACTCTCGCTGCAACGATAGATGAGCTGCAGGTGTGCGTAGTTATTCTGTGCCTACGTGAGAATTGGACGTTTTTTGTCGAACCTTCTAGAACGTTTTCTTCCGTACCCTCTTTTTCCTTTAGCCGTGCATTTGGCGTTAATTGGGTGTGGTAGGTTTAAATCATGGCTCACAGATAAAGAACGTTTTACAGAGCGCACTATAAATCGCCTTGTAAATGTTCATGTCTGGGATTGTTTCAACATGCCAGGTTTCGGAACTTGCTGCATGTTTACGAGGATTCAAAACGCGAAACGAAGGATAAAATTATACGAAGAAAAACGTATAAGATTGGTAAAAGTGTGGCTTAACGATTAGTTTGGATGCTACAAACAGGATCCAATTATTATATATATTTAACAAAATATATATATATGCTTTGTCAAAAAGTGTGTATTATTTTACTGCACAACTCTGTATATTAGAATCGACATGCATTATATAGCAGTAATAAAGTCTAAAAAATTCGTATGTCTACACTAATTATAATAAACGTCTGCTAATTTTGGTTGAAATATGTTTCACATGTGCGCAATTATCCTGTCATTTCGTTTTCTAATTAAAGCAGAAAATTACGTCTATATTTACAATTTACTAATGTATTTGGCGATTGTGGCGATGCACGAGTTCAAAAATAGCTTCGAAAATACTGACTTCAGTAATAGGTTCTAACAAATAGTTTCAATTGTGTGTCATCTGTTTGTGCATAATCATTGACTGACAGACATAGTCTCTATTTACAAGTTTGCACCTGAATGTCACGGTAATTATTCGACGTACACATGTTCGCGCTACTGAAGATGCTTCGACGAAAATTTGGCACTAATTATTACTGTAGTCGTATTCGACTTTGATTGGCTTACTAATATTAATAAAATTTTTAAACACCAAATTGAATAATTTATTTGAAAAATATATATTCTATGCAGCAATATTATCACCATTCAATTAAATTTTAATGGTAAAAGTCTGTACATATAAAATCTTAAATACAATGTATATTTCAGTATAACGTACTGCTAATTGTAAAATATGTTTACATAATCGCTCCCACTAGTCCCAAAGTCCAAGTCCGAAACTGGCGGTTAGCTACTTAAAACGAACAGTATTTTCAAGATTAATTTATTTGTCTTCAAACAGCATAACACCAAACACCCTCTAATATTTAAATAATACGTGCCAGTGTTAATAGAAAACAACTTTAAAAAATGTTTGCTTTTAAATGAAATTTCAATCGAGTGTTCTTATATTTTGCTTTGATTTACATACTTCAAAGCGGACACGAACTTAAGACCGATAGCAATTTAATAGTATAAACAATAACACACACACGATGTGTAACTCCTTTGTATCTGTGCTTGCTAAGAAATATCTAAATATACAAAACATTCGAATTTGTATGGAAATGTGTCGAGGGAAGTACATCACTCCTTAACAGAGGGTGCGAAGGAAAGATACTCGTTTTCGGCTGTCGCGCAACAATTAAATATTTCGAAAACTGCATGTGTACAAGCAATCCAATGTATTAATAAAACGAACTCAGCGAACAATGTACCTAGAAAACGTAGAAAACGAAACACAACTGTAAATGCATAAAACCAACTGTGACAGGCGGAGAAGGTTTTGTGAATATTTGGGGTGGCATGATTCTAGAAGGTGTTGGCTCAATTCATTGAATTAAAGGCATCATGGATCAATATGTGTACATAAACAAACTGAATGGCGTCCTACAAGCTAATAATGACACAAAACGTACAACACGCAAAGTAACACATTTTTTAAATTACTCCTCTTTTGCAATGACCTTTGTAGTTCCCAGATTTCAATCCAATAGAAATGTTGTGGATTGATGTCGATAAGTATATTAGAAAAAAACAACAAATTTGGAGCAACTGTATTTCACTATGGAAGTAAGTATTCTTACTGGACGTTGTCGTAGGTTAATCCTAGAGGCGCTACCGTGGCGATGCGAAGAACTCATTCGTCAAAGGGGAAGAGCAACCCATTACCAAATTAATAAAGCACAAATCAGTACATCACAGTAAAAAACAGTTTGGAGAAATTTGATTTACGAGGTCACGTAACTGCTCTATTTGTTCAGGCCAATTAATAAAATAGAACATTAAATTGGATACTCACACGCCGAGACTGGACTATAGACAAATGGCCCTTTGTACAAACAAAAACCAAAATTCGAAATGTTTGGTTCGAAGTGAAGAATTTTTGTGCGGAGATTTGTTGGAAAAAGATATTCAGATGAAGGTACGACACAGAGATGCTTTAGTAACTGTTTGGGGATGTTTTGGTAAAAAATACTGGAATTTTTCATGAAATAGAAAGGATAATAACAAAAAATAGAGACATTCTAGAAAATAGTATCACTTGGAGATTATCTGGAGAGAGATTATTAAAAGGTTCGTATATTTTTAATATAAGACAAACCCAAAACACAAGTAACAGACTGCGGCTTCCCCCTCAAAATCCAAATTTTAATCCCATAGAATGATTACGGGAAAGACTTGACAGAAAAGTGAAAGAAGACCAGCCATCCTCTGCAAACAACGTATGGGATATTTTAAAGACAAAATGGAATGAAATAGAAACCGGATATCCAGGATATTTGCAGCCGTCATCAAAAGAACGGATATTTCATTGAGTCGAAAAAATAAAATTATTTTTTTGTATTAGGTGCGCAACTAAGTTCTCGCTGTTTTTCAAGAGATGGCTCCAGTAGTAAGTGCTGATCGATTGTGACATAACCAAAACGTCATGAACCAAGCTTAGACATATGTTAAACAAACCGCTTTGACACAGTAGTGATTTTGTTTTTGCGTCATATACTTTTGGTTGTGTGAAAATGTCTGATTTTGTGCCAAATAATCGTCATTTGCGGGAAGTGTTGCTTTTCTTCTTTCATTCGAAGAAAACGGCGGCTGAAGCGCATCGAGAACTCCAAAAAGTTTACGGAGATGCTGCTCTAAGTGAAACAACGTGCCGTGATTGATTCTGTCGCTTCAAAGACGGTGATTTCGATGTTGACGACCCTTCGCGTGAAGGAAGACCAAAAACCTTCGAAGACGCTGAATTGGAGGCATTGCTCGATGAGGATGCGTGCCAAACGCAAAAAGAGCTTGCTTCGGCATTAGGAGTTACCCGCCAAGTCATTTCCCAGCGATTGCATGCGTTGGGAATGATTCAAAAACAAGGAACTTGGGTTCCTTATGATTTGAAGCCAAGAGACGTTCAGCGTCGTTTTTCGCCTGTAAACAACTGCTCCAGCGGCAAAAAAGGAAGGGTGTTCTTCATCGCATCGTTACGGGTAATGGAAAATGGATTCATTACAGCAACCCAAAGAGAACAAAATCATGGGGACTGCCCGGTCATGCTTCTATGTCGTCGGTTCGGCCGAATATTCACGCTACGAAGGTTTTGCTGTGTATTTGGTGGGACCAGGGCGGTGTTATTTATTATGAGCTGTTGAAACCGAACGAAACCATCACTGGCGAACGGTATCGAATTCAATTGATGCGATTGAGCCGAGCACTGAGCGAAAAGCGGCCACAATATGAGCAGAGGCACGAAAAAGTGATTCTATAGCATGACAACGCTCGGCCTCACGTTGCCAAACCCGTTAAAACCTACTCAGAAACGTTCAAATGGGAGGTCCTACCCCACCCGCCATATTCTCCAGATACTGCGCCGTCCGATTATTACTTGTTCCTTTCAATGGCACATGGTCTGGCTAATCAGCAATTCCGCTCATATGAAGACATCTCAAAATGGCTTGATTCGTGGATAGCCTCAAAAGACGAACACTTCTACCGTGACGGTATTCGAGCTCTGCCAGAAAGATGGGAAAAAGTTGTCGCTAGCGATGGACAATATTTTGAATGATTCATTTGTAAACATTTTTTCACAATAAAGTTGCATTTTCATCAAAAAAACAGCGAGAACTTAATAATAAATACCATGATAAATGATATAATATACTATTATATTATTTATTTTACTTTAAAACGAGAAAACAAAATATTTTTATTCTAAAACTAAATTTTTAACAATATTTTAAAAACTAAGTGAGTTGGCTATTTTTATTGGTAATGTATATAAACATGTGTATAAATGTGCACTTGCATATGCATTTAATATGATTTATATCTTTTAATTCAATAATACATTGATGCGACATAATAGAGCCGTTTGTCAAGGAGTCTATTAATGTCTACAAATAATAGTTATCAATGTTTACAATGAACAGTCAGGAATATTAGTTAATTGGAAAATACATCTAATAAACCTATGAAGACAGACGATAAAAACTATTATTATTATTGATTGATCACTACTTTGGACATGCGATGTGGGAAGATTACTTCTTATTTTGCTATTAAAATTTTCAATACACAAATTCTAACATTTACTTTGTCTATTCAATTTTACAAATCTTTTTACTGCCTCCATTATAAAGTGATTATTTGCTATTTCAATAGAACTGTAAAATAGTAACGGTACTACTGCGTCGCATTGTAATTAAAACTAATTGAACTCCCGACAAACAGGAGCGGTACCCAAGACTGCCACTTTTAACGATTCTCGATCACTGTCAAGATATTGTGACCGAGTAAAACATCTACATATGTGACACAATCCATCGCTTTAGTTTAAATCAGTGCGCCTTAATAATTAATCGCTAGCGACAGTCGTCGATGGTTTTTGTACTCTCAACAATTGCATTCAAAATTGTCCGATCAAACAATTTTTTCTAAAATGTTAGATCAAAAAGAATTAAAAATTAAACAAAGTGTGATATATTAAACTCTTTCAATTGTTCGTTCAATTTGTACAATTTTCGGATTCACGATAATTACTAACAATAATATATTAAAAATATCCCGACAACATTTCGAACGCAATTTAGAGTTATACTCTACTATATCGTTTGTATTCATTGTAAGTAAAGTACGAAAATAAATATTAATTGTTCAATTAGTATGTAATCTAGTATCAGCATAATCATATCAACACAAACCATTGGAAACGCGTAAAATCATTCTAAAATTAAAAAAAAAATTATTTATAAAATATTTACCTTATTATCGGTCAAAAAAAAGATTACAAACCCTCTAGAAAATTAGCATAATTCTGGAAAGCCGAGTTGGTAAATTGATAAAAAGGAGAACGATTGCAAATCCATACATAAATGTCGCAGCTATAGCACGCAAAGAGAAAGAAAATCAGTATCTCGTGGTCTTAATCAAGTGAAATTATTTGACGGGTGGACGCTAAAAAGACGCTACAAAAAATAACCTGGAATTTGTGAAAGAACAACAGCCTTGGATTACTGAGAATTGAAAAAGTGATATTTGTCAATGAAGCTAAAGTAAAATTATTTGGAAGACAGTATTCACAATAACCAGTATACATAAAAAAACGATGCTTTGTACCAAATACCAACTGAAAATCGAAGGCTCTATGAATGTTACAGTGTATACGGATATTTTAGCATAACGTATACTTTTAAATATACGCCAAAATATGCAAAGAAGGTGAATTTTCCAGCAGGATGGCAATAACCCAAAATAGACCTGGACTGCTTGAAGTATTTTTACATAAAAAAAATTCGTATTTTGAAATAACCAAATCAGTCTCGCGATTCAAATCCTATACAACACTTGTGGTAGAAACTTAAAATTCACGTCGGAATAGAAAATTGTTCTAAAAAGGGTATTCCATGGGAAAATGTATAAGTAGAACGGAAAAAATTTCGGAAGAAAGGATTTAGACTTTGATTGAGCCCATATCGCACCTGTATGCTGCTGTAATTGAGTTCAAGGATATGGCTACAGAATGTTAGTCAAACTTTGTCTATATAATATATTACATTATATATTATTAATATTATATATATATAATAGAGATACAAATATAATAATAGAAAGACAAAAGTTGACTAACATTCTTGTATGTATGTATGTATATATATATATATATATATATATATATATATATATATACAATACATACAGGTGATCATAAATTCATAGATAATTGTGAGGTAGGGCGACTCTATAATTGATTCTGAGTCAACAATCCTAATACAGTCAAATACGCGTTTCATTTAAGTCTAATGAAAATAACAATAATAAAAATAATTAATGTAAATGCTGAAACTGGTAGCCATTGGTTTGAAGACAAAGGCATAGCTTTGTAGAATTGAATTTAGGACGCATTGCGACATATCATAATTAATTCTAATGTGGTGTTAATTCTATTTATTACTTGTTGATTGACCGGAGATGTTGCATAAACTTTTTCCTTCAAAAAGAAAGAAACAAAGAAGTCAAGGGGATTCATATCTGGTGACCTTGCATGCCTTGACATTGGACCATTTCGCCCAATCCTCCTATCTGGAAAACGTTCGTTCAACCATGCTCTAGCACTATGAACTGGTACACCATCGTGCAATATATGTTGGCTCTGACATTTAATAGAATATTATCCAATATTCGCTCCAACACATTCACTTGTCTACTTGTCTATTCGGAAGAAATATTGTTCCTACAATCTGAAGCTTTAAAATTCCTAGCAAAAGATTCACAGAAAACTTTCTTTGGTGTCCAAATTCTCAAATAGTTCTGGGATTTACATCCGCCCAAAAATGGAAATTATAACTGTTGAAGATACCATCTCTTGTGAACATGCTAACATGCATCTTAACTTTGTCTAAATTCGAAAACCTCAGTTTTCGAGAAACCTTAAATCAAGATTTTAGATTATAAATGAATAACGAAACTCAAATAACTAAATATACATGTATTCGTTTATCATCTTCATGGCGATCATCCACCTAACTTCGAATCCATGTTTTTTAAAGAATATTCGAACAAAAATTTCTAAATTATAATATTTATAATCCAAAAAAATTCTTATCGGTCTTTTAAACTAAAACATGATCAACTGTTGCACACACTCGTTGTATTAGTACCCACATGGTGATCACCTACCTAATAGTGCACGTTCACATCCAGAAGCTTAATACAAAATAAACTTTCTAACTAAATCATGTAGTTTCAATACATATATATATTTAGTAGACATATACGATCAACCACCTAATAGTGCTTGTACACAACTAGATGTTTAAGAAAATACAAAATAAACTTTTTAACTGGACCAATACATCCATTTATCTAGTACACATGGAGCACCCATCTACTGGCGCACGTCAATAACTGAATGTTTAATAAAAACCAAATAATTAAATATAAATCAATGAAGTCCAAACAAGAAATTAACTTAAAATAAACTCAAAGTATTTGAATGAAATTAAATTAATAAAAATATTTCAAGAGGCTATTAGTATCTCTATAGAAGCATAGGGCTTCTAATATGTCACCGCGATAGCATAAAATTAACAAAATTTTATATGTACAAATATTTATTATTTAGCTTCGAAAGTTAAGCTAACGCTTTCTTCTTTACCTGTTGCTCTGCATAAAGAAATTTACAGAAACATGTGTATGTACTGTTTTCATCCTCACGTCAACGTTCTACGTTCTATTATTTCATTATACTATTTCAAAATGTCTTAATAGCAAATTTCTAAATTCATTATGTATTAAATTTGTTTGTTTAAACTCATCTTTTACATAAAATTCTCCTTTTTTGTTTTTTTATAAAATTTGTAAAAATGCTGCTGCCATCTATTGAACGTTTTATTCATACTGTTGTGCCTTTTAAAATATCGTCTATCGATTCCTATAATCCTGCTTATTATATGAATTATCATTAGTATCGATGTTTTGACGTATCCTTGGTCTTGAAGTCTTGACCTTTCACAAAAATAACTAATTATTTGTCAAATTACATGGAGATTGAATACTAACGGATTTATTTCCAAATTCGTTATTATATGGCACATTTAAATAGACCAAATTCTTTCATCATTATGTTTATATTATCTAATTTACACTCAATTTTAGTTTTTAGGGATATCAACATTTATAACCTGTCATTAAAGTATACTCAAATTTGATTTATTGTTTTCAGCAAACTTACTAAATTATAATGGTATAATACAATATTAAAGATACATTTACGCTATATCTTCTATATTTTAATGTTATAAGAAATTATATCAGAAACTCTTAACAACCATATACAATAAAAGTATTTAACTTAATATTTATCTTTTACTGAAGTTGTAGAATACAAATTTCACAACACAAAAAGGTTTAATAGTTTTCAAGATATATAAAAGCAATCACTATATTCAGTGTATCCGAAACAAAATTGATATATGTATATCTATACATATATATAGAAATGTAAAGTATGTACAGTTAAATGTCTTAGCACAATACATGTTTAGATTCATATAAATACCTATTTCAAAATACACAATATGCATGTAAATACATATTTAGCCAAGAGATACTACAAAAAATAGCAAAGAATAATGTGCATATGTCTTTTCATGACCATTAAAAGCAATGAATGCATACTACAATTAAAATATGAAATCAGTTTCATTAAGATATTTTAAATTATTACGTATGAGTATTTTAAAAAGATTTAGAAAGAAACAAAGGACTTTATACACAAGAGATATATTTTCCAGTTTGTAATATCTAACCGTGCACAAAAAGAAATTTTTAAATTATTTAAAAGAGACATTACTGGACTAGATGCAATGCATTTGTATCGACATGTCAAAACTTAAACTCAAGACACTTTATTTTTTATATATTAAGTAGCAGACACTAAATAACAATTTCATTTTATGATATTGGTTTATTAAGAAAGAGTAAATGTGTTGTTTAAATTTTAATAAATAGAGATGCTTGGGGGGAGAGATAAGAGATTTGGTGCCTTGGATCTACGACAACTTTAAAATGGCTTTGGCCTTAGAATTTATTCCACTGCAACTTTTTCAAATCTATTATGTATTTCATATCTTTCAAGTCTCTTGACTTCTTTACATACGCTTATTGAAGTTGGTTTAACGGTTCTTTTGTGTGCCCCTGTGTAATCTTGACTTAGTTTCACCAGATTTTCTAGTTTTACCCTAAAAATTATAGACAACCTAGCTAATGGAATCTCGTTGAATATTAGATCCACTTTTTCAATGCTGTTGATCCTCACAGTTTGATGTACCTTTATCTGAATAGATAACTTCAGTTTATCTTTACCTCCCTAGCTTATTTTCTCCACACATAGTCTTTACTTGGCAGCTTTATATTATGTTTTTTTTATATATAGAAAATTAAATGCAATAAAACGTTTCCCAAATAAGTTTTTTACTGCCAGTCTGAGGCCTTATTATGATACTTTGCAGTTTAGACACGATTTAGCGCATTTCTAAGAAAATAAACTTATTTCCTGTGTTCTGAATCAATATAATATATAGTTCAACCGCTGTTTTAATTCACACTACAGGCTTCACTAAATGCAAAATAAATATGTATATTGTAAGTCAAAAGTTTAAGACCTGTCCTAAATTTTCAAAAATGTATTGTTTCGATTAATCAATGTGTTTAGACCACATCTATTGTAGGGAATACCTGAACTGTGTTTTGTTAACATGAGTTTGTTCTACTTTGTTAGAACCGCAAGTGTGTCCTCCTATGATTCCACTACATGGAATACACAAAACTTTTGTGCTTTTTTTGTACGCTGTCTGTATTATTACCGTAAGCCACTAGGTGTATTTATTTATCTTCCATAAATATTATTGCAATATAATCATCCTGTTGGTAAATAGCCAAACTTTCTTTTAATATATAGCGTTGTGAGTAAAATTTAAAAAATTCGTGAAGTTAGTACTGAAAAACGCTCAGTCTTGAACAAATAAGGATTTTAAATTGCATGTACGCATTTTTATGTCAATTTTATCAGTTGTGATGATAAACGTTTGACTTGCAGTGCAGTGGC
>JAVIWB010000438.1:0-15915 GCA_031893035.1 Dermolepida albohirtum | reverse complement strand
TTATTTAAAAATGTTTATTTTAAGCATCCACTACATTTTCCCAAATCAAAGATATTTTAAAGATTAGAAGATATTTATTATTAGAATTTGGAAAATTGAACAATTCAATTTTTTGCCATAGACATTAATTTCGATTATAAATAAAAACATTCCTAACAGATTATTCGCGTATGGTAATCAAGTATTATATTAGTGGTAATCCATAATATGATTTGTGATACTAGAATGGTAGAATGGTTAATATTATGTAAGTATCTTATCTAAATCATTCTTCAAAGATTGAATGAAACTAGGGTTACAAAATGCCACCGATATTTTAAACTGCAATAAACGTAGTATACACATACACACACAACCGATACAGCTCATAGCAATATTCAAGATAAAAAAAAACTATAAAATAAAATATTAACCTAAATTTTGTTTTTAATTTAAAAGGATAATTACTAAAATTGACACTATATAACAAATAAAATGAAAAATTACTCTGATCGATTTATTTTGTATTTTATATTCTTGATTTTAACATTTATTTTCTTTGTCCACATTGTACAATTAGTAATAAGGTTTGTACTCTTACCTCATATCTCAGTTAAAAAGAAACCTATATTTGATCAGTACAGGTTATTTTTGACATGGAACTATTCAACTCTTTGGCAGAAACAATGTTACAGTTTCCTTTCAGCATTCATTCATTAACTGAAGATATCTTTCAGAATATATTTTAAATTGCAGTATCTGTGATATTACAAATTATATATTATTTAAAGAACATAAATGTTGTATCCAAGGCACCGTTAATAAATAAAACATATTTTATTGATAAAATTGGACCTGGTAAAAGAATCTACTATTATGAATTTGGAATTTTAAATGTTTAATAGTTATGCTTCAGTCCAAATATTATCCATTTTGCAAATTAAATCTTCAGAGAATGTTTTATATTTATGTAACTATTCCAGATTAAGATAATTTTAATGGAGCCTGTGGTTGATTAACTAGATCACTAAAGGTTGATATATAACCCCTTGCCACAATAATTTTCGTTTTCTGTATACGTATTTCGACAACTAAGTTGTCATCATCAGCAGATAATTAAACAGTGTCGCATCTGGACAACTACGATAAACATATCCGTACGAAAAACAACTTCCGCACGCGATCCGTACCGCTGAAAGCCAAAACGAACACTGTATATTCGTTTCACATGATTTTTAAAAATATATTCGTATATTCGTTTTGGCTTTCAGCGGTACGGATCGCGTACGGAAGTTGTTTTTCGTACGGGTATTTTTACTGTAGTTGTCCAGGTGTGACACTGTTTAATTATCTGCTGATGATGACAACTTAGTTGTCGAAATACGTATACAGAAAACGAAAAATTATTGTGGCATGGGGTTATATATCAACTTTCAGTGATGTATTCCAGATTAAACTTAAATAAATGTTATCCATAATATTTAAATTTTATTTTCAGTATTAATGAGAGGGAGAGGATTGATAAAATATTTGTAAAAAATATTATATTTGCTTAATCCATTTTAGTTCGGGAAGATATAATTATTATAGCAATTTATTAGGCCGCCATAAATATACCAAGATAATATTTTCTGGTGTAATATTTTAAATCCGTGATTTAATAAAATTTATGTTTTATTTTTCTGTTCCCTTCTTCAATATAGAAATTACTACGGTATTAGTAATATTGTTTATAAATAAAATACGTAATAATTTTTATATGGGATAATATAATATGTATGCCACATTTTAATTTTACTGCAATTCATAAAAAAGCTAGAAGAACATTTACAATTTTGCTTGTTAATAAATCCAATAACTGGATATAGTTAAATTAAAGGAAAAGCCAGTAATATTTGAAAAACAGTATGTAAATATGATTTTTCTAATGCATTTTGATTTATTTTTCCATTTTAAATAATTTTGTAAAAACTAAAAATTGAAGTGTTAGTCAAAATAATTACTTTTCCGTTTCACTGCTTTAACATCATCATCCATCTCATCGCCCGGTTCTAAATCAACGTCTTCATTGATATCATCGTCGTCTTCCATATCAACATCGGTATTCGTTAGAAAATCTAAATTAACCATGACGGCCGCCTCTGTTTCCATCATCATCGCCTCTGCCAAAGAATTCGGTTGAGTTTTCTTTGCAGGAGTTCTTCTGCCTATTAAGTAAAGAAAACAATAGATTTTGTTAATGATAAGAAACCTGTTTATTTACATATAAGATAAATAAAAAATTAAATTTCTTTTCTCGTCATATTAGGAAGTTTAGACATTTTAAGGTTTAAATTCTTTTATGATGGCTCACATACCACTTTATAGATTTCAACTTTAGATGCCAGTATAAGACTATAATCTTTATTATAGAATAATAGAATCAACTTAATACTGCCTTTTTGCCATAAATTATACCGTTATTTGCTATGGCAGAATAACAGTCACGTAAACTTATTATTTATTCTAAAATGTTAGGTTTTTTTTGCAAAAGTTGAAGAAACATTTTATTTTTTTAAAGATTTAAAAATTACATTTGATCAATAAAGTGCGTGCGATTTAATTTGATGACCTTATTACATTTCTGCAGTAGCTGTGTAATCCGGCGTTCATGGAAGTTTTAAGGTTTCTGCCTGAAGAACTGATTCAGGAGCTTTTTTGCAATCATCCAAGAAAATAGCAGATTTGTGTAATCTTCCAACAAAATAAAGTTTTTGCTATATAAGCTGTTTAAAGCGATTTAAATAAATTGTAATCGAAAGACGCAACATCGTGAGAATCCGATGTACAGATCAAAATATTTCAGCCAAGATGTAAAAGTTATGCCGACTGGCTAAGGACAGGTATATGGTCTGGTGTTATTGTGGTGAAACACAATGCCCTTTCCGCTGGCTAATTCAACTCGCTTCAGATCAATTGCTTGCTTTAGTTCCCTTATTTTTAGTTATGTACGGTATTTTTTAATTATTTTGTTACTTAACGAATTAATGGTATAATATTCAAGTAACAGCTTATAACGACAAAATTCTACTCTAGCCCCACTAAATACATAGTATCTCTTTCTTATATTAATATGCGGCACCCATATATCGGCCTTGCTAACAATCCTAAGTTGACGTAATCACTTTGAAATTGTTGCTCAGTTGAGAATTTTTCCGATTTCTCCATTTCTATGCCCTTCATTTCCAAAGTTGTGTTCACGAAACAATCTGATGCACTTACGGCACGTGGAATCGTTAACGACAATCCCAGCCTATACGACGCATATCGTCTTTTCGTCTGCGAAGCATTCTTCTCTTTTCGGAAATAAAATTCCTTATTTTCTGCCATCTTTAACATTTAACGTAATTTAAATAACGCGATCAATAACAATTTATAAACAACCTAAGTTTGTTATCTTTCCTGGAATGTATATATTTCATGCTTTCTCAATATCTGTTCATCAATAATCATTAATGACAATATTGATATGGGAAACTGCATCGCTAACTACACAGCTATATACTTACGTACGTACGTACGCACATACATACATACATACATATATATACATATATATATATATATATATATACATATACATATATATATACATACATATACATTTATATATATACATACATATACATTTATATATATACATACATATACATTTATATATATACATACATATACATTTATATATATACATACATATACATATATATATATATATATATACCGTGAATATATTTTATAATGCAACCTGCACATACATACACTAGTTGCTAGAGTAACGTAATAATGAAATGACAGCAATGTATTTTAGCGTGTATTTTATTTTGCAACATAGGATGTCAAAATAAGTTACTCTATTTTTGAGGTATGTATAGTGTAGAAGAAAAACTGTTATTAGTGAACTGGTATAACTCGAATATGAGTTTGAGGAGAGTAGCAGATTTGTTTCAAATTACATATCCTGACCGTCCAAGACCGAGTCCAACTACAATAAGTAGGTTAGTACAGAAGTATAAAAATAATGAATGCATCGTTCCTAATCATAAAAAAAAGAATAGGCCAAGATATGTTATTACTGACGCCAAAAGAGATGAAATTCTACAAACAATCGAAAATAATAATATGCTCTCCACAAGAACTTTAGCACAAACTACAAATGTAAGCAAATCTTCCGTGCATAAACTACTAAAACGAGAACATTTTAAGTCGTATCATTTTCAAAACCATCAGGAACTAATTGCGAATGATGCAGAAAGAAGAAGTAACTTTTGTGAAATCATGTTGGATAAGCTTCATAATGATGATACTTTACTACGCAGAATTTTCTTTACAGATGAAGCAACATTTTATGTAAATGGGTGCAGTAAATTCACAGAACTGCCGCTACTGGAGTAGACAAAATTTGCATAGATATCATATCACAAGGACTCAGCGGCCACAGAAAGTCAATGTTTGGACTGGGTTGATTGGACACCATATTGTAGGACCGTTTTTTATTGAGGGTACTCTTACAGGAGAAAAATATTTAGAATTGCTTGAGTACAGAGTTATGCCAGCCCTCCACGCTTTAAATATTGATGGTGAGATTTGGTACCAGCATGATGGCACGCCGGCACATAATTCTCATATGGTTAGAACATTTTTCAACCAAAGACTTCCAAACCATTGGATAGGCCGTGGAGGAGAAGTAGAATGGTCCGCAAGGTCACCAGACCTGTTTCCAAACGATTTCTTTCTTTGGTCATGTATCAGAAATAAAGTTTTTCATGGAGAACCTCTAAACAATATTGACCAATTAAAAAATAGAATACGAGTTGCTGCAAGAGAAATAACTCCAGAGCAGATACAAAATACAATAAATGAATTCTACAATCGCTTAGGATACTGTCTGGCCGTCAATGGTGACATTTTTGAAAATTTGTTAAATTAGTTTTTAAATTTTGTTCAACTACTGTATTTCACATCCTATGTTGCAAAATAAAATACACGCTAAAATACATTATGTATGTGCATGTTGCATTATAAAATATATTCACGGTATATATATATACATATACAGGGTATCTGCAAAATGCTTGGACATGGCTTAACCACAAACTCCTTGCATCAAAATAAGATGATTTAACCAAACTTACCTATATCCAAAATCGCATCGTTACGCCGGTATTCAGCTTTAAAGTTTTTCGAAAAAAACAAAAAAATTCTTATTAAAACATAACACTTTGATCGATTTTAATTATTTTTGGTACAACATTTCAAGTAAGTGTAAGTCGTGTTTTGAGATGATTTGGGTCTTTATAAGTAGACCGCAAGTGTATGAAACATCGATGACGTGGCACATTTCTGCCTGTAACTTTTTGATATGAAGGTTAAGAGCTTTAATTTTTTTTTACCCGAGAAGATACATTTGTTAGTGACATTTTTTGTATCTTTGTAATTTTTGATATCTGTTACAGTTTAGTCACAAAAAATAATATCCGACTCGAACGTAATCTGCTTTCCTGGCAACACGCATAATCTGGTTGGCTTATTATTTAGTAAAAACGATTGCCTTTAGTTTTCTACAGCTGTCATAAAAGAAATGATAGTGTGCGTTTTGTGATCTTTGATTACGGTTTCTTTATTGAGTGTTTTTGACTATTGTCATTTTGATTGTGTAATTGTGGTTGTATCTTCGATTGATAATAATGGCTTTCTCTTTCGCTGAACAAACTGATATGTTGCTGGTTCTCGGGTTTTGCGAAGGAAATTGTCGGAGGAGTGTGACAGTATACCAGCAGAAATATCCTAATCGTCGTATACCAAATCGACAAACATTGAGAGGCGTCTTCGTGAAACTGGGAGATTTCAACCAATGACTGCTGATCGTGGACGCCCTCGTGTAGTTCAAAACCCTGACTTGGAAGAAGAAGTTCTAGACAGAATAGGAGCTCATCCACAAAAAAGTACTCGTGGCTTGTGTCGTGAATTAGGAGTCTCAAAAGATGTTCATAAAATTTTTAAAGAGCAACTCCTGTATCCATATCATTTGCAAGTAGTACAAGAACTTTTACCAGCAGACCCCGATGCGCGTCTCACATTTTGCCGATTTATTCACAGAAAAAGGGCTAGAGATATTTATTTTCACAACAAAATTCTCTTCACCGAAGAAGCATGCTTCACAAGGAGAGGTGTTACAAATTTACACAACGAACACGTGTATGCAGATCAAAATCCACATGCTTTTAAACAAGGCCGCTTTCAGCAGGAGTTCCGAATTAATGTATGGGCAGGTATAATCGGCAATAACATCATAGGTCCTGTCGTTTTACCTAATCGACTAAATGGAGTGAATTACTTAGATTTCTTACAAAATACTTTGCCAGGCTTATTGGAGGACTTACCACTAGATCTAAGACGTGACATGTGGTTTCTACATGATGGAGCACCACCTCATTTTACGTTGAATGTTAGGAATCATCTTCATGCACAGTTTCCTAATAAATGGATCGGCCGAGGAAACGACGCACCTGTAAAATGGCCTCCTCGCTCGCCAGATTTGAATATCTGTGATTCGTTTTTATGGGGAACACTCAAGAGCATCGTGTATTCTACTGCTATAAACACGGAGAATGAGCTTTGGGCTTGGATACAAAACGCCACTCAATCAATTAGAAATAATGAAGAAAGTTTGCAAAGAGTGCAATTCAATTACTTGCGCAGAATCGCTCTCTGTATTCAACAAAATGGCGGACATATCGAACATTTGTAGTAATTTAGTTTTTGTTTATTTGCCGTTAATAAATTTTTTCAAAAAAATTTTTATTCGCCACTTATTTTACTAAATAATAAGCCAACCAGATTATGCGTGTTGCCAGGAAAGCAGATTACGTTCGAGTCGGATATTATTTTTTGTGACTAAACTGTAACAGATATCAAAAATTACAAAGATACAAAAAATGTCACTAAGAAATGTATCTTCTCGGGTAAAAAAAATTAAAGCTCTTAACCTTCATATCAAAAAGTTACAGGCAGAAATGTGCCACGTCATCGATGTTTCATACACTTGCGGTCTACTTATAAAGACCCAAATCATCTCAAAACATGACTTACACTTACTTGAAATGTTGTACCAAAAATAATTAAAATCGATCAAAGTGTTATGTTTTAATAAGAATTTTTTTGTTTTTTTCGAAAAACTTTAAAGCTGAATACCGGCGTAACGATGCGATTTTGAATATAGGTAAGTTTGGTTAAATCATCTTATTTTGATGCAAGGAGTTTGTGGTTAAGCCATGTCCAAGCATTTTGCAGATACCCTGTATATATATATATATATATATATATATATATATATATATATATACATATATACATATATATATATACATATATACATATATATAGTAGTCTAATTTAAAAAAATCATATAGTCATATGTATACCTAAAAGTATTTTTGATTTTGTCTTACAAACACAATTTTATGTATTCCATATTATCATAATGTATTAATCTTCTTGAAAGAACAGCTTTTTTATTAAAGTTATTAGCTTTTCTATTCTTATATTTGATATCCTATACTCACATTAAAAATGTTTATCGTCTATTTTTCTACGTAGTCGAACTGTACTCGTTCAAGCTAAAATGTTATACTGGTATGAAACAAAAGATTATTGTCGGCATCTACCCTTCCTCTTTAACTTGCTAACTGATTTATTATTTCGTTTATTATTTATTCATAAGTTTTACTGATATTAAAGTTGTCAATAAAGTTTATTACTGATGAAATCATTAATCATCAATTTGTAAAAAATTGAAAAAATTTTCCAAGAATTGAAGTTTCATAGATACACGTGTATTCTCAAACTACTGATAATAGTCAGCTCTGCATTCGCAGGGTATCAAAATGAATTCGATTTTCCTGATAACTTACAACTACATGACATAATAAATCTCATGATTGACGTTATGTGTAAAATATATAACTTTTAAGTGTAAACTTTAAATGGAATGTATCATTTATTTTATAAACAGATTCATTTTGATTTAAATTGTTTAATTGGTCATTTTCAATCAGCATCCAAATTTCTGATATTATCAAAACTTCTCTTGGACTTATTGAAAGTACTACTAATAGAAAAAATTTGTAATGAAGTGACACAAAGTCTATTAAATATCAAGAGCAAGTCGTCGTAACAGAAAATAGATTGATAGGGGATTTCATTTGGAACACATACTTTGATAATTGTAGTATTATTTATTGTTAAAATGTCGGTGCACTAAGCAATAAATTTATTTTTATTTAAGTTATTCAATGCGATCAATTAATTAATTCAATCTACATTATAATAAAAATACTTTATATTTAAAGAAAAGGTTGAATTTAAAAAAATTAGCATTGCTATTATAGAACACGATCAAATTCTGACTTACTGTATGGATTTCTAAAAGTTCAATTAAACGTTTTTCTTAGCCTAATGGTTTAATGTGCATGTTTTACATTTATAAGAGCTTAAAAATATGTTTTACTGATAATGATATTTAATTTTATTGTAATTTAATAGTTATACCAATCCATTTTTTTAAAGATCATAACATTTCAATTTTACAATGTTGGAATTACAGACTAAAGAAGGTCCTCGACATATACGGGAAAAAACGACAACCAAAAGTCATAACGGTTTAAATAATTGTGATTAATGGCAATTCATATATATTTAAAAATACTAGTATAACAATGAATTAATGAATTGTTTTACCGTGACATGAAAAATTTGATATTTATTAATGCTGTTTTCGTTTGAATAAATTCATTGCTTAGAAATATATTTATGATACTGAGATTTCAACTTCACATATTTTTTTAGATATTGAAACAATTGTATATATATATATATATACAGCACGACCATCATATCCTTGGACAAAAATCTACTGCGCATCGTAGGCGTGCCGGGTGGTACACTCCGAGTCATCGGTAAGCTGTTTGTGTCCTCAGTGTGCTTATGATCGTTGCGTGGTTAAGTTGTTAAGTTACGGCTAGTCAAAGTGAGTAATTGAGGTCTTGCATTATAATTGGTTATTATTTGTTTTATTTATTATAATTAATAATGTCCAACTTAGGAGGTGGAAAAGGACTGCATTCACAAACCCGTGAAGTCGTGTTTAATGTTTTTAAGTTTTTAAAGACAATTTCAGATAACGAAACAGACATAAGAAATTGTACAAAAAGCGAATTAAAGGAATACGTAGCAAGAGCAACTGGTGTTTCAAGAGCTTCTGTCTATAATATTTTAAAAGAGGGGAACGAATATCAAGCAGAACCAGAACGAAATGAGAAAGAGAACACAGAACAACTACCAGTTTTCAAATCGCCAAAAAAGAAAAGATCGAGGAAATGTTTAGTAATGGATTCAATAGACGACATTGACCTATACCAAATAAAACATATTATTTATAATTTCCACAAGACAAATAATCAGCGGATTACTATTAAAAATTTACTACAAAAACTTAAAGAAGATATAAATTTTCCGGGCGGCCGAGAATCCTTAAGAAAAATTATAAAGAAGCTTGGTTTTAGATTCTGTGCTACACAAAACAATCGCAAGATATTACAAGAAAAACCAGATATCAGAAACATTCGTACAAATTTTTTACGAAAAATAGATGTATATCGACGGCAAAATCGTCCAACTATTTATATGGATGAATCCTATATTCATAGCGGCCATACAAAATCGAAAAGTTGGACAGACAAGTCAAGAAATGGGTTATTTTCGACAATCTCCAAGGGCCAGCGTTTAATTATGTTGCACGCTGGAGGTGAGAACCATGGATTTGTAGAAAACGCTTTGTTACTTTTTAAATCCGGAACAAAATCCGGTGATTACCATCACGAAATGAATTTCGAAAATTACCAAAAATGGCTCGTTGAAAAACTAATACCAAATTTACCAAAAAATTCAGTACTAGTTATTGACAATGCTCCATACCACAATGTTCAGATAAATCCAGCGCCTAATTCTAATGCAAACAAGCAAAAAATGTTACACTGGTTGACCGAAAAAGGTATTGCCTGTACATCTGATATGACGAAAGCCCAGTTATATATGTTAATAAAATATAATAAACAACAACACTTACGATATAAAATAGACGCAATTTTGGAGGCACACGGTCATACAACTTTACGATTGCCTCCGTATCACCCTGAACGAAATCCAATCGAAATGATTTGGGCGACTGTGAAAAATTTTGTGGCATCACAAAATGTCACATTTAAATTAGAGGACGCTAAAAGGCTAGCGGAAGAAAAATTTAAAAGCATTACAGTAAATGACTGGAACAAACTTTGCACTCACGTGAAGAGAGTCGAAGATGAATATAAACAAAATGAAGTTTTTATGGATGTTCTTACGGAGTCACTAATTATAAACGTGGGTGCTGATACATCTGACAGTGATTTTGGTTTCAGCGATGATTCAGAATAACTTAGTAATCATTGCTTTGTGAATGTGTTTTATTATGTAATTTATTATGTAATTATGTAATCATTTTGAAATAAAGCTATTTGCTTCTAATTACTGGGTATTATTAAAAAATTTTGTAATTACATTATCTACCTAATCATATGAAGATTTACTTTCATAGTACATCCTCAATAGAACACTATTAAATAACACTTAGCAGCCTCATTAATTAATAATTTACATTCCATTTGGACCAGTATAACATATATTAATAAATAAAAATTTTCTAAATTCTTATTCTTGGCGTCGCGTAGTACAAAATAAAACCGCGCCTTTCTGTTGGGAATGTACCTAATCACCGAAGCGAGCGACACACTGGCGACTGAGTACGAGTAATACCGAAAGTGTGCGCAGATTTTTCTAAGGATATGATGGTCTTGCTGTATATATATAATTACGTTCGTAATTAAACATGACAAACTACCGATATGTCATTAAATTATTGCAATATGAATAAAACTGTCATTATAAAGTCAAATTAAAGCTCGTCTTCTTTTAATATACGCTAAGTACAGAAAAGGAATTGTCAAGATTAACATCCAGTCTTTTCATTGACATTCATATTTTACAAGATTTGTGATTCGGAAAGATATTAAATTTACATAATTTATTGACAATTTGTAAATAATTGAAATAATAGTAGAATATTAAAAATAAATTATTTGAAAGACAACAGAAAGGCTAATTTAAATCAACAACATAACCTAATTATTTAATATAAACTAGAAGTAACATTAGACTATCAACTGAATTTTATTGAACAAATTATTTAATGAGAAGTAAGTTTGTTTGAATAAAGAAAAGAAAATAAACTTTTGTATAGGTTTAGAAAAAGTAAAGATGTCAAATTGTTAATAATGGAAATTTTTAATGCAAATGTCCAAATTAGCAGTAAATGTACTATATTCTTAAAATGCAGTGAAAAAAGATATGCACTTTGAATATTACTTTTGACTAGAAGCTAGTACACACATTACTTAATTTCTCTATGAACTAGCTTCTGTATTTAATTAGGTAATTCTAAACATGATGGTAAGTTTTTGCACAAACATATTTTTATATTAGCTGATAATTGTTTCTCAAATATGGAAAAAAAAATATCCGATTTCTACCGAGCAAAAAAAATTAAAAAAATTGAGTACAAAAAGTATATACATGGGTTGCTTTAAAAATTTTGCAGATGAAACAGAAAAAATCAATTATTTTAACCAATTTTTTTAATGTTTTTCAAAATATTTGCCTTTATAATCTATACACTTCTGCATTCGGTGGCATTAGTTCTCAAAACGCTGGGCTCATTGTTCTTTAGTTACCTCAGATACTTAAGTTTTCGTAGACTTCTACAGTCACTTCCGGAGTATTAAATTTCAAACTACGTATTTTGTCTTTTGTGTATGGGAATAAAAAGAAGTTACAAGGTGCCAGGTCGGGACTACAAGGCGGATGTTTGATATGCGTTGTGTGATTGTGCATTGTCTGGATGCAGAATGATTCGTCTTCTTGATCTTTTCTCGCGCGCTTTTTGGAACACAGTTGGCAAACAAATGGTTGTATATCATCCAACATTGACTGTACGACGACCCTCTAGCGGAATAGTAGAAAAATGACCGATGCGTCCGCCTGTTAGGGCTTCGTCCGCGTCTTTAAAGACACAGTGACTCGTAACAATATACCCAACTTTCGTCACCTGTAACGATGCCATACACTAATTTTGCTCAATCGCGGTTGAATTTTTTAAGCATTTTTTTGCACTAATTCACACTCGCTTTCTTTTATGCTTCCGTTAAATTGTGTGATGTCCATCGACACAAAGCTTTCTGACGGCAGGATGATCATGCAGGATAATTCTGATTTGGGTCATACCTATGCCTAAAGATGTTCGAATATCTCTGTTTGTGCAATAGTTATCTATCTTTATCATGTTGTACACGGCGTCGATGTTTTCTAGAGCGACTGCAGTGGCAGGCCGTCCCTCACGATACTCGTTGAGCGAAACACGTCCACGTTAGAAGTCGTTGCACCGCCGTTCAGCAGTCGTCAAGGATGGTGCTTGATCGTCAAACAATCGCTTCATTTTTAGCCAAAAAATCTCAGAGAATATGACAAAAATATTTCCGACAGCGCCACCTTACAGGAAGTAACTAAATCGCAAAATTTTTAAAACAACCTACGTATTAAGTAACATGGACTAAAATGTAAGATAACCATAAATTATTTACACTGTTAGCCATAATCAATCGTGAACAAAGCTTAATGAAATTTGGTATGTAAGTAGTTGAAAAGTAGTATAGTTTATACTCATCAGAAGAGCGACGCAGCACTACTAAGTGCGAATGCACTAACCGCGGGAGTATCTCAGTTGGGCCGCTAATATGGCTGTAATGCGATGTAGCATGGAGTCAATCACCAACTGTATGGAGCGTGGAATGATGGTCAATCATACCGTTTCAACCCCTTAGCTCTTCGACATTAGTCAAGGGAGGCGGATATTGCTAAAACCGCCGACCAATCATGTCTTAGACATGTTTGACATATGATCTAATATGGTCAGGCATGCATCTATTACTCTACGCGAACTAGATATGTACGTCTCCCGCAAGCTAAAGCGCCCATACCATGTTACCTTGCTGTTGGTGGTAATGGCGTAGTTAAATGCACGCTTCGATTACGAAGTACTACGTATCAGATGTCAACGTACATTTTGCGTACTGAGTGCTCTTTCCCTTCCCGTCCGACAAACTTGTGCTAATAGTACAAACAACGTACCGATCCTCTCGGCCCGTAGTCATGCGGGGCGTTCAGAGCAAGGCCTTGCGGATTTCCTTCGTTCGACATTCCACGTACGCCATACTTTTTGGATACTATTCAGGCTTCTTTTTCAGACGGGTGCGATTTCGAGGAAGGATAAACTCGCTACACGCATCCATATAATCTGTCTCTCATCAAACTCGCAAGTTAATCTGCACTAACAACTGTTGCAGTTACCGGTACTGTTCCTCTGCCACAATAACACCCACATACGCCCTATTATCCTGCTCTCTTCTCTCCGCTGCAAGATACATATGTGCAACTTGTGATATTTAGTCATATCAACGTCAACATGTGTTACACCAAATATAACGCTTTTATGTTCACGCGTTCCAGACAATACGATACACAAAATAATTAGAAAATGTCAAGTATGTAAACATTTACAGTGTATTTAGACAATTTTCCAAAAGAGATGTCGCCTACAGGTCATGCAGTAGCACATGGCAAACTGTATTAAAATGAACTAAATTGACTTTGTATTAAAATATTTATTTTATTTTTTATCATTTCAAGTACACCTTTTTTTTTATTGATTTATAATAAATTACAAGCATATATTTTCCTCACTCAAAAACACGAAAGAAAATATCTCAAATACGAAATTTTGAATTTGGCTAAATTCTAAATAAATGCAAAAAAAAACATATTATACTGGTCGCCGAGTAAAAAATTTTAATTTATTTTTAAAATCTATAATGCCCGAAACAAAATAAGAAAGCAAAATTCGGGTTTTCATTTACACATTCAACTTTGAATTAATTCAATCAAGCATAAGTCTTTTGGTATAAATAAGACTACAATTATGGGTCTGGAAAATATTACTATCTTATACATAAACGCGTTTTTTAATCATATTGATGAGTGGCATTCTATTTTGCACATGTCTGAAAAATAAAAAGGATCATTAAAAGCATTACTGGATGAACAAATAATGCACTGTCTGTTAGAAAAAGTAACCTTACCTGAAACAAATATAAATGAAAATTGAAAACTAACTATAAAAGAATAAATTTATGATTAACGAAACCAAAGAAAAGTATATGAAATTTAAAAGTATATTAAACGATAACTATAAATGACTAAATAGTTGTTTCATAAAAAAAATATGTTTTGAATTAAAAACCTAACAAAGAATATCTATAGTGACATCAACTTGTGTGTAATAAAAATTATATAAATAAAAAACTTGTAACATCCAAGTTATAAGCAAGCAAAAATAAAATTTTAGGGAACATCAATTATGAATGAAAGAAATGTGATGGATATATGAACTAATAAAAATTTGGAACTGACCAATCAATTATGACACTAATATTAGAAACGAATAAGAACTAACTGTAATTGAAGCTTATGAAAGATTTAAGAAATCCTACAGACGAGATAGCTTAGCAATGTGAATATTATCAAAAAGTAAGAAATGTAAATAGAAAATTTATGCTTACTGTTGGATAATATACTAAAGTTACTTAATATGTAATAATCATTATGTTTTTGGTACAATTACTGGTCTTTTTGTAAGTGTGGAGATAAATCTCACTATAAGTAAAAATCATTTAACATATATGTTATATTATTATACAAAAACGTGTAGCAAAAAAATTATATAAAATAATTCTATTATATGAAATAAATATTTTATAATGATAAAGATAACTAGTTTGTTAAATAAAATCCTATAACGTAAATGTTAAATTATTTTAATATTCTCTACCTTGAGTTTCACTGGCTCTTTTGATAGATTCATTTCCATTTACTGGCGTATCATTAACATTTTCATCTTGTTCTGTATTATTATTTAATCCTAATAATGCCCTAACTCTAGTTGATCTTACATCAATTATTCTATCTGTATAACCTATTTCTTGAAGATATTGTCTTAGAAGCTGCCGTCCTTGCCTCCAACTTGAGTGATTTGCTGATACAGGAGATTCTGTCTCAGCTTGAGAATCAACATTATTTCCATCTTCGAGTATTGGTGGTTTCATATCGCCTTGTTGAAGATCAACTCCATACTTTAATTTGTGATACTTAGCTCTTTCTTGCTTCAAAGCATATTCGAGCATTTTTATTCTGCGCACCAAATCATTTTTCAAATTTTCTTGACCTTTTCTTCTCCTTGCAAAAATGCAATTCGAGCCTAAAAAAATAATATAAAATAAAGATTTTTTTCACTGTTTATTGAAGAATAGTTCCTTAAGTATATAAATATATATTCAAATTGCTGATGTGTGTGTATATATAAATACCAATATATTAATAAATGATGATTAATTAGCATATCTTCCTGTTACTTAATTGTGGTATGTGTAATTTTCAATCTCTAATTAAAAGAACAGAAAATAATAGACTGTCATTATTGGTTGACTGATGAGATGTTTGTGTACAAATATACTTTGTCTATGATATATTAAGAAAGTTTTAACAAAATTTGTTATAAATATTTATTGAGGTTTGTCATTGTTTAACGAACGAAATATTTCGTAAAGTAATTTCGTTTTTTCAAAATTCAAATTTTATCTGCCAGCCCACTTACTAATTTTTGACTAGAATAAAGAACCTTACCTGCAACTCAGCTCT
>JAVIWB010000437.1:0-15435 GCA_031893035.1 Dermolepida albohirtum | reverse complement strand
ACATGTTTATCTGCTCTGGAAATTCCTCATATTCGCAAACGGTGTCAAGAAATAAGATTGATTCTTCGTCAAGGTATCTATGTGGAATCCCTAAAACAGCGTCGAACATTTCAAAGATATAATTTTGTACGGCTTTAATGTGCCGTTTTATCCCGTCCCGCTCGATATTGTCAAGTAGAGTTTGGTAGTCGCTTACTTCTTCCACGGTTAGGCCGCAATCCTCAACCGATCCCGTTATATGCTCCTGTAGGGTTTGCTTTATTAGTTCCTCACGCTCCATAAGATTCTTGTATTTGTGTATTACCCCATAAGCAGAATAGCGGGCTTGTCCATTTTCTTTTATAGGCCGCTTCATTTCCCGCTCTGCCTTTGCTTTCCTTAAATCTATAATCATTCTAAATTATCCCCTTAAATAAAATACCAATAGCGGGGCTGATTGCTCCCCGCTCCGCTCTGCCTTTATGCAAGCTCGTAAGCCTCTTTTAATGTTTTCATATCAAAGGCATAGTGCATTGCGCCTATAATGGTTCTTATTTCTTCATCCGTTAATTGTCGGCATTCGTTTTCATCCCTTGCCGCGATTTCATTGTAATGCTCCAAGGCATATTTCAGATAACCAATAGCCGTGTAATTGCTCCATTCGTTGTAGTTCATTTTATACACTCCTTTGCATTGTTCTATATATTGTTTATATTGTACCATATCATACTTATATCGTAAATTATTATCTTCGCATATTCCGCTATAATTCGGCAAATAAAAAAGCGCGTCATAAAGACGCGCTCCACGCTTATATTATTTCTTTTTATGTATTGTTCGGTGTCCTGCTCTCCCGTGTTGTCTTTCCGTCAATAAATGCCTTTAGGTTTTCGGCGGTTACTACCCATTTATTTAATACCTTGCTTGCTTCAAGCTCTCCCGTAGTAATAAGCCGCCGCACGGCTTTCTCTTTTACTTGTAGCTGATCCGCAATATCGCGGACGGTGTAAAGGTCTTTTGTCATGCTAAACCTCCCTCATATTCTTTTACTCGCCTGTAGAATGTAGGCGCGGTCAATCCTAATTGCTTTTGCATAGAAACGGCTGTTATTTTTCCGGCTTTCCATTCGCTATATAATGCCTTGAATTTAAGATTATCAACCTCTAGCGGCTTGCGGCCTTTATATTTACCGGCTTTCTTTGCCTCTTTGATTCCCTCGGCCTGTCTTTCAAGTGTGCATTCCCGCTCAAACTGATACAGTCCCGCAAAAATGGTAAGCATGAGCCGCCCCGCTGGTGTGGTTGTGTCTATGGCTTCTTTTTTGCTGATAAATTCAACGCCTTTGCCTTTCAGCGTTTCCACTATGTCTAGTAAGTCCCTTGTGGAGCGGGCAAGCCTTGAATAGCTTTCAATTATTACGGTGTCGCCCTCGCGGACAAATTGGAGCATATTTTGAAGCTCTCGGCGGGCTGTATTTTTGCCGCTTGCCTTGTCAATAAATATCTTTTCAACTTCCAATTCCCGCATTAAAACCTCTTGGCGGATTGTATTTTGTTCCTCTGTTGATACTCTCACATACCCTACTTTCACGGCAAACCCTCCCTTTTTATATCAATAACATTAGTTTTATTTGAATTTTTGAAATAGTCTTTTGTGGTATCTTTATTATACTTTAATATGCGTTATATGTCAATAGGGTATATGATTTATTTTGATATATTTCAAATATATTTTTATAACCCATGTGATACGCTTTTACATATTATCAATAGGGTGTAGTCTATCGTACACATTGAGCGGGTGTGTTTTCTGTGTTTCATGTGTCTGTTATGTCTATCACTGTACTATGGTGATATTGTGTTTCGTGTGTCTTTGCTGTCTTTTGTGTGCTGTGTGGCCTGTAAAAAAGAATCTATAGGCGGGACGCTCTCGCCCATCGGCTCCGGGCGTTCTATCCCGAAAATAAAAAAAGGAGCGGGACAATGCCCGCCCGCTCCGATAATTATTTCAGCCGTTCAGCTTTCCTCCGTAACCTCTCCGCTTGCCGTTCCAGCTTGTCGGCTTGCCTTTCCAGGCGACGTGCTTCTCTCTGTGCTTTCCTTTTTGCCCTCTTTGCCGCCCTACGATCCCACTTGGCTTTCCGATCGACGCTCTTTTGCTTTGTCTCTGCGCTTGTTCTGCTGCTGGCTGTGACGGAAATATTTCCGTCAGCTCCGCCGGTTACAATCACCGTGTAGCTGGATCCGTTTGACGTGGTGGTCGTGATGCGCCCCGCGTCGGCGCTGGTAACGATAATGCTCACGGCTCCGCGCCCTGCCGGTGGTAGGTATCGCATAATGGCAAACGGCGTTATTATTACCGCCATAATCGCAAACACGATAACTATGTAAACAAGAATCTCGTAACGCCTCATGCGCTGTATTTCATAGTACATTCTTAGTAAATATTCGCGCTCGGAATAATCCGCTTTGCTTTGGCCGCTCTCCGGCCTTTCCTCTACCACGGCGGCGGCTTCGTGCGGTATGCGCTGCGTGTCAAGCTCCGTTTCCGGGGATAGGCGTACAAGCTGGGTATTATCGCTCATTCCCGCTCACCGCCTTTATTAACAAGCCCTCTGCGTTGCGGGCGTTCCGCTCTAAGAATATAATCATCGCGAATTAAGCTTTTAGCGGCATATAGCGAAAATTTAGCTTTTCTGAAATATGCGTAAGATACAGTTTTTTCGCGTTTTACAGTTTCGCAGAACTCCATAACGATTTTATAATGATGATCGCCCCAATACTCAATTTCGATTCCTTTGTTCTCAGCATATTCCCGTAACTTAATCATTCCGGGAACCTCCGCTGAAAAGGCTCTGTATTCTTCCCTATCCTTTTTCCTTTTGGTCGGTTTGAAAAGCGTTAATTCCGGCGATTCTATATATTTCAACGAACATTTTGATTGCGAACCTTTCTCCAATTTATGAGCGATACAACATAATTCACGACAGGAAAGTTTCTCGCTGTCGTATAAAACAGCGTCGAATAATTGATATGTTATATTCGCTGCCGTGGCACAATGCCCGTGCATGTGATCGTTTAGCTTTATTTCTTCAAGTAAATTCGGGTATAACGTCGTACTCATGCTTGCGCACCGCCTTTCACGCCGCAAGCCGTCATGAGCTGCATTGCATAGCGGAAGCCGTATACCCAGCCTTGCATTTCATTTACAGCGGCTATCCCTAACGCCGCATAGCGCAATTCCTCTGAATCTTTTTCATTTAATTGCTCCGTCAATTCCTCAAACTTTTGCACGGCCTCTTTTGTTTCCGGCATTTCGCCTAACATCTGGTATTTTTTGCCGTTGCTGTGCTGATAATATAAAGCCTTGATTTCTTCCATTCATTACCGCTCCTTTTTTATTCTTGAAATTTATATAGAAGCGGGATATACTCGGCTTGTAGTGAGTGTGGGTATACCCCGCTCCGGCCTGTATCTAAATTAGCGTTTAGATATGGGCTGTTTTTATATTGCCTTGTAGCCGCTTACGATCTGTTCTAGCCCCTCCTTTTCAATTTCCAATTCCTCAAGCCGTGCCTTTGCCGTCAAATATCTTTCTTTAGCGGCAAGCTCTCTTTCTGCCCTGTCGAGCCGTTCCCATGTGGCCGCTTTTGCTGTCCATTTCTCAATACCCAGCGCGTCAACCAGCTTGCAAAAATCATCTTTATCGAATCCCAGCAAGCAGTATATCGGGCTTATTTGCCATAGCTGGTCTTGTGTGGTGATTTCCGTTATCTTCAAACGGGCTTGTGCTTCTTCAAGCAACATTCTTTTCCCTCCCTATATGGCTAATGCTATCCGCATTCCATAGCTCTGCCCCTCAAACCAACCGCCGACTATGCTGTTAAGCTTCGCTCTTACCGCCGCTCCCTTGTCAATAATCGGCGCAAGCATTTTTGATAATTCAGCCGGTACATAGCCCACGCAGTAAGAGCCTTTGCCCTCTACCGTTGCCATAACCGCTATTGCGCTGCTGTCGTACTGGTTTCCGTTCTCGCGGACGAGCTGGACGCTGATCTGCTCCGGCCTGTAATGGGTAAGCCTTTCCAGAGCGGCTGGGCGCTTTCCAAAGGACACACCGGCTACTTTGGATATAACGCTTTTCGCCAACGCCCACGCCTTTCTGAACGCTTCGGACTTCGTGAAGCCCCTTTTTACTAATTCGTTCGCGGCCTTACAGATTGATGATAAATTGTACATGTGATCTACCCCTTTCGTGATCCCGCTTATGCCACGGCTACCCGCTGGATGGTTGCATGTTTGGCAAAGCATTTCAGGCTGCCATCATTAAATCTGACTATCAATCCCGCAAAACCCAAGCCTGCCGGTTCAATGGATTCTATTACTTTGCTTGCTCCAAATCCCAAGTTATCCGTTTTGATTGTGTCGCCGATTGATAACGCCTCAGTGCCGATCCAACCTATTTTCCGTTGCGCTGCCTTAACGGCCTTTGCGCTTGCCCATGCTTGCTTCAGGGCGGCGGCGAATGTTTTGTACTTGCTGGTTCTGTAAAGATTCCAAGCGTTTTTCATGATCTGACTGCGATTGTACATTTTGATTTCCTCCTTTTGTTTTATTTGCAACTGCCTTTCGGATTTAGGCCACGTTTCGCAAGAGGCTACTTTGTGGGCTTACTTGGCTGTTGCTTTACTGTTTCAACCTTGTGATTATATTATATAACTCTATGGTTAGATTGTCAACACTTATTTTCAATTATTTAATTATATTTTTCAATCCTGCGGCTTGACAATCCATCTTATTAGTTGTATAATGTATGTAATCAGAAAGGAGTCGATTATATGGCAATGTCCGAAAAAATAAAAATCGTCCTCGTAAAAAGAAATATGTCCGCTGTAGACTTAGCTCAAAAGTTGGGCTGTTCCTCAACGAACATATATAACAAATTGAAACGTGACAATTTCAGCGAAAAAGAATTAGCGGAAATTGCGGGCGTCTTAAATTGTTCTTTTAAAGGCTCATTTATCCTAAACGATACTAATGAGATTGTTTAAGGAGGATGCCACAATGAAAGTTATAAGGAGCATAAAAAAAGAATCGCCGGATTATGCCGCTCTTCATTTGCAAGCCGCTCAAAGAGCTGTTAAAAACTATATTGAAACACAAAGCCGGACGGGCATACTAAAAGCTGTCAATCACGGCGTAAGAGCCATTGTAGCGCATGAAAGAAAGGTTATTGATCCGGAAGCCTTAGTAAATCTTTGTGAAGCTACAATGGGCTTTATCGGGCTTATTTCGCCCCGTGAGCTTATGCAAGTGTTTCCTATTGAGAAAACATACGACGGTGACAGATGGGGCAGTAAAGACTACTTTTACACATATAAGAGGATGGAAGCACACGGCCTTGACTGTCCTCTTGGTGATGGTGATACCAGAAAGCTTTTATGGGATTACATGAATTGGACGATAGCAGATTTTCAATCCACTTACATGTGTGCTATGAGTGACATAATGCGAAAAGAAAGCGGCAAGGGGCTTATGGAAATGTTTTGTGAAGATAACGGAATCAAGTCCTACACCATGCACGCGGATGAAAAGACGGGTAAGCAATATCTTTATGATGGTGAAACAGGCAAGACGTTCGCTGTAAAAAAGTCAACACCGCGATATTTGAAGGTTGTGGAAGGGGGCGGCAACAAATGAATGATTTAATAATGATATTTGAACATGATGGCATACCAAAAACCACAAGCCGGATAGTAGCGGAACGGTTTGGCAAGCGGCACGATCATGTTTTGAGAGACATTGAAGAAATGAGGGATAATCTCACGCCCCAATTTTGGGGAGCGAACTATATAAGCGATACTTACGAAAACAGAGGGAAAAAATATCCAATGTACCTATTAACAAAAGATGGCTTCACAATGCTTGTTATGGGTTACACTGGGTCAGAAGCTATGCAATTCAAAGAATCCTATATAAACGCTTTTAATAGAATGGAACAAATTATAAGAGGTGAGCTTGTCCCAGCTCCCGCCCCGCCCCCGGACTTCTTGGAGCAATGCGGCGTTATCGCTCCCGCTACGGACTGTATGACGGACAACGATATAGTAACCCTTTATTTACAGGCCATAAGCGCGGCAATATCAAGCGGGGAATATTACCTAATCCCATATTACGCCCGCAAGCATCCCGATAGCGGCATATTGCTTGGCACGTACAGCGACGATACAATAACGCTTATATCCTCACGCGCCGGGGCTATATATGCCCGTGCTGCCGGTGATACGCGCCATATAAACAGGATATGCAGGGATTTAACCGGCTCATTGCTCCGCTCCGGCGTAATGATGGAACGGACAAAAGAGGATTTACACCGGTCTGTCGGTAGCGTGATATGTTGCGCTGTCCGGCTGACTAGGCCGAAAGTAAACGCTATAACGGGACGCTCCTTGCCCTTACTGGAGGTAGCAACATGAATAAATTAGAGGACGCAAAAAGCAATCTACGGGACTGCCATAATACTTTACAAAAACATCTTGACAACATAATAACTATCACGCCGCCGCCGGATGATGAAGCGTTAAAATTACGGGATGAATATTTCAAATGGACAACCTTAAAAACAAAGCTCATAAGCAATGAAGAAAGTTTTTATATGCCGTCTAGCGTGTTGCCAAACAAAATAAGCGGTTACGTTTACAATTATCTTTATCAGGATAAAAAAGATGTGGTTGATAGGCATTATAAAAAAGAAGCCAATAGCGATAATTTTATTATTAACGCAAACAAAAAGAATGTACCCATAAATGACGTTGAGGTACTTATACATAGCCTTGTTCTCCGGCGCGGTAACGTCATTTGGGTTAATTTTGGCTTTAATGTAGGGCGAGAATTTGGCGGCAAGCATCCAGCTCTTATACTAAAAAATACAAAAGATACTTTAATCGTGTTGCCTCTATCTTCCCAAACTCCGAACAATCCCGACATAAACGTAAAGATAGATAATGTTTATGGCTTGCCATTAAAAACCCGTTGGGGAAACGTCCTAAGAATACTCCCGATAAGCATAATGCGCGTTGACTTTGACAGTCCTATAGGAAGCGTTAAAAATGAAATATTGAGCGACGTTAGTGCCAAGATAAAGGCTCATGGAATAAAATAATTTTGTGGTGTATTGAAAACGCCTTGACAGGGCAAAATAATCTAGCCTATAATACTGGTGTAATGATTATAGGGTTTAAAGAGCTTCGGCTCGTTAATAGAGTTTAAAGGAAGCCGTCATTTATGGCGGCTTTCGTGTTTTTCAATTTCGCCCCTTGCGGGTCAAACAAAAAAAGATATACCCCTTACGGGTCGGAAAGGCTGGGAGAACAATCCCGGTCTTTTCCATTTTTACAGTATTTTTGTTTGGGGAAATTCCCCTATGCTTATAAGAGCGTAAAAACAAACAAGCGGGCTGCTCGTTAAAAGCTCCCGCTTGCCTTATGTATGAATATCTATTCCGCATATCTGCGCGGCTTCGTCCACGCTCCGGGCTATCCCGGCCATTGCTCCCGCATTTTATTTATAAATCTTTCTTGCTCCGGGCTGGTTTTCCCTTTATCGGCCTTGCACTCAATAAAAGCGGCGCGGCCTCCGGGCAGTATTATCATAACGTCGGAAAAGCCTTTCGGCATACCATTGAACCGTTTACCATTCGGAAGCGGGACGCTGCCGGAATTACAGCGATATACCGCGCCGAATTTTCCAAGCTCTCGCATATTTTCATTTACAAGCTTGCTTTCACTCATGCCCGCGCCCCCTTACATTACAATCTGACGTATAATCTCCAGCGCGTCCGGGTTTTCTTTCATGGCCGATATATCAAGCGTTATCGTTTTGCCTTGCTTCTGCTCCCCTGCGTCATTATTCCAGTATGGCATACTGATTTGTAGCTTTCCGGCCTTCTGAAAATATTTTAATATATTCTTGCCGGTGTCCAGCTCAACCGGCGTTTCTTGCTCCCAATATCTGTTCATTTATGCCCCCATTTATTGCCGCTTATGCGGTCTTTTTATTGTTCACATTATACCACAAAAAGCCCGTAAAATAAAGGCTTTACGGCATTTATGAGCATAAAAAGAGCGATTTATTTTCACCGTTTTTGAGTGACAAAAACAACGTCAACGAAATAATTTCGCCCACGTTCTGCGCGCGCGTTATCGTGTCAAGAAATTCCTTTTTGGCTTAAATATTTCGGAAAAACTCTTACGTGCAACCATCTTGTGAATTTGCCTCTCCATAATTTTTTCTATTATTTTCCCTGTCTTTTCCCTGTCTTTTCCCTGTTTTTTCATCAGTCCATCCCTGTAATTTTGGTCTCTTTTTGGTCTTGTTTTAGTCTCTTTTTGTTCTCTTTTTGTTCTCTTTTTAAATCCTCGCTTGCTATGTGATATATACGCGCGTAACCATGTGCGTGTTGAGTAAAGCCTTTAAAATATTTATTTGTTTTTGCTGGAACTTTTCGGAACTTTTCTATCTGCGGAATCCGCAACTTGATATTCTATCATTCGCAAACGATACTTCCGAAAAATCTACATACACCGTCAGACGCATTATAACGCCCCGTAGCGGCCTTATACGCCTTTAAGGTATAAATCCCTAGCCAATATTATAAAAACGCTGTACGCGCCAAAATAGACGTACTGCGGCACACATAAAATAACCCGCTCGGCTATTCAAACACGCAAGCGGGTTATTCTTTTATAGGCGGCTCTGTGGCCTCTTTGTATTCTCGCTCTAACTCACTTACCGCCGCAACAACTAAATCAACCGTGAGCGGGTCGGTGTATGGCGCAAGGCTCCCAACTATTCTGTGCCAATCTTCATCAGTCCGGGCGCACTTGTTATCATTAAGGAATTTATAAGCTGCCCCGAAACACTTTTTAATACGCCGGTCATATTCGTCCTCGGTATCTGCGTCGATGCTGATGGGTTCACCGTCAAGCCATTGTTTATGAGCGGTTATAGCGGCTTCGATATTCCGGCGGCTGGCTTCTAACTTTTGCAAACTGGTATTAACGCTTTCTTTTTCCCATTCTGCCGGTATCTGCTCCAACATCCCCATGCCTTGCATAATATCGCGGTGTGCGGTGAAAAACGTTCGATCTCCCGTAAGAGTAGCAATAGCCTGTACCGCTTTTAATAGTAGCGGGTATGGATCGCTTCCGGCTCTTATGCCCTGTGATATATCTTGCTTGAATTGTTGGATGCCCTGTAAGGCCGCTGGCGGCTTCTCTGGCGCGTTTTGAGCGGCGGCGGTAGTTTTATATTGCCCTATCTCTTTTAGCGCGTCTGTGGGCGCTGTAGCGTGTTGCTTTTCGTCCAATATGGAAAAGTCAAGAGCGGGTTTCATTTCATCACCTCCGGCGGGCTTCCGGCGGGCTTGCCGTGCTTGTTGTTTCTTTGAAATAGTTAAACATGGGGTAATAATCATAATATAGACTTACGCCTATTTTCCCGTTGCGATTCTTTAGTATTTTAAGCTGCGCTTTGCGCGGGTCTGCTCTTTTCTTTTCTTCAATCTGCTTTATGGTGTCGGCGCGTTTCCCCTCGCTCTGGCTCAATTCGTCCATGCCGTCGAGCTGCATACCTAAAAGTACGTCGCTGCTGTATTCTATTGCGCCGGATTCTTTGAAGCTGGCAAGGTTCACAGGCGCGGTATAGTTGTCGCGGTTAAATGAGCTTATAGCGATAATGGGTATTTTTTTATCTCGGCTCAATCGTTTAAGCTCCGACACGGAGCGGTCTGTAGCCTGTTTATCTGTAGCCCTAATATCAAACGGTAAGAGAATTTGCAAATAATCTATAATAACAACTGGCGTATTGCCTGTAAAAGATATATGCCGCTGTATTTCTTGTTTTATATGCTCCGTTCCGATTGTTCCTATTCCCTCATGTATGTATATTCTCTCGCTGTATTCCCCGTAGCCGGATATGCTTTTATTTATCAAGACTATTTCTTCTTGGCTGTAATATCTGCGCTTCGCTCCTGCCAATATGCCCCGCGTAGTCTTGGCTTTCTTGCTTTTTCCTTTTTCGTCTACATCATCCGCTAGCTGATACGTCAAGCGGGAAATACTCTTTGCCATAAGTTCATAGCGGGACATTTCAAGGCTAAATACAAGAACATCAAAACCCCGTTCCGCTATCTGGTCGGCGGCTTGGAGTATAAAAGTAGTCTTGCCCAAACTTGAAATAGCCCCTACGACATAAAGCCCCTCATATAGCCCGCCGTCTAGTGCGTCGTCTAATTGGTCGTAGCCGGTTGGTATTGCCGGGGTATCCGCGCTTGCTCTTATTTCCCCCATAAAATCGTTAATATGGTATGCCGCCGCTGTAGCAAGGTATTTTTCTTTCTCGGCTTCCGCTTCTTGTCGTGCCGCTTCCGCTGGATCACTATTTACAAGAGCGGCAAAAGCGGCGCGGTTTGCGGTTAAATGCTCGTTAGGGTCTTTATGTTCTCCAGATGTATTTATCTCGTAAATCGGTATTTTTAAGGCTTCAAGCCCTGTCTTTAGTTTTTCTTGTGTCTTGCGTCCGGGTTCGTCGCTATCCAATGACAGAATGAGCGGGACAGCGGGAAGATCCTTTTTACATAGTGCTATGAGCTTTTCCGCATTAGATGTGCTGCCTAACGCTAACGCTTGCCCGCCTACCTCGATTATAGAAAGGGCGTCAATTTCGCCCTCTGTGATGAATATAGGCGCGTCCCCTTGTAGTGCCTTTGCATTAAAAAGCTCGGCGGCTCCCTCTTTCATAGCTTTATAATTTTTATCTGCCGTCGGTCTTATGTCCCTTGCTAAATAACTATGGCGGCTCGTTGGTATTATAATCCGTGGGCTGGCCGGTGGATTCTTGCCGCTTTTCAACGCCGTTGGGCTTTTCCATTCCGGGCAATATCCCAGCATGAAGCGGTCGGAGGTTTCCGGCGATATGCCCCGGCCTTGCAAATATGCCAATGCCTCCGGACTGTTATATAAGGCTTTTTGAGCCTGTAAAAAGAAATCTTTATAATCTGCTTGCGGCGGTTTTGCTTGTGGCTGCTTCGGCGTAGTTGCCGCTGATGGGCGCGGCTGATGTGTAGAGCTGCTGCCGTCTATCGTCAAATGATATAGGCTAAATATATCCATTTCGTTATCTGTATTATTAAACATTTTGAGCATGTCCAGATAGTCAAGGCTCGAAAAACAACCTTTGAAGCATGTATAATGCTTGCCGTCTTTCGTACTGATTCCCGTACCATCTGCCCCGCTCCCGTTCCCGCAAATAGGGCAAATGTATGTATCATAGCCGGATATCCTTTTTTTTGCCTTTGGTAGCTCCGTTATGTGGCCGTTTATATGTTCTCGCGCTTGTTCCCTTGTCATGCTATACGCTTCCTCCTTGCCCTAAAAATTAATTCCCACATATCCGCGATACTGCGCTTAAAAACTGTCTATAATATAATTTTTGTAATCGGTACAGCTCCATAATATAGCGTCTATATGTTTTCTCGTGCATACCCTTTGGGCGCTCCGGCTTATAATATTGCATATCATGGGGCGTTAAATTTTCCGTTACCTTAAATTTATCCCGCAACAATTTGCGCATTTTATAAACCGTCATATCTTCGTTTTTGGTTATTTGCTGACTTTGGTAATTTAGTCCGGCACACGTCCGGCATTTAAACCGCTGCCCGTGATAGTATAAGAATCTAACCCGGCGATAGCAGTACGGACATTCAAAGTAAATCCGATCAGCGCCGCCGTAATTGTTTGGTACTCTCATGATTAAGGCGGTATCGTGTATTTTTAACCGATCCGCTCCGGCTGCTGATGTATATTCAAATTTTATATTATCAATGCCCAGCGTAGCGGTGCAGCCCTTATCAATATGGAATAACCAAAAATCTTTATTTGTTTCCTCCAATGCCCGGACAAGTTCCGAATACTGGAAGCTATCAAACTGCCGGTATTGCCCTGTAGAATTTTTTTTACGATTATGCCCGCCGCTATCGTAACCGCCCACGCTTTTATCCCCTTTATTTGGTTTGCCTAAATCAATAAGCAAAATTATAGCCTTGTTATAATTAAAACCGCTTTAAAGCCTGTATTCATGCGAGTTTGCGGCATATATAAATAAGTTCTTTTATGTCTAATATCCCCGCGCGTTATTTTATGCCCAATATTCCCGCGCGTTATCGTGTCAAGAAATTCATTTTATATATTCTTTTTGCGCTGTTTCCCGGATAATTGAGCGGCTTATTATTCATTGCAACGCCGCCAACGTTTTTTATAGACTCACCTAATTCCTTTTTTAGTGAAAAAACTTCGGAAAAATTCGTCGTTTCTCTCGCGCGTGTCGTGTCCAGAAATTATTATGTATTATTCTTTTTATGTTCATTATTGTTCATTTTCTTTTTGTGCGCATTTTTGCGCATTACTCTAACGTGCTTTTTTGCCTGTAAAAGAAAAGGGTTGCTTCCGCTCAGCGGTGATCCGCGTGTCCTTTGTTTTTATTTTATAGGGCAGACGCCCCGTGTCAAACGGGGGCGGATGCCGTCTACAGTACCTATATACCTATAGTACTTATACGAAAAAAGCGCATAGCGGGATTTGCTTGTAATGACAAGCCTTTCCAGCATTTTTCGCGCCTGTTTCAACCGACACTTATTCGGGGTTCAACCGATATTTATTCGGGGTAATTCGACACTTATTCGTGGTATAAACGATATTTATTCTGGGTAAGCTATAAAGTTATGGCTATGCCTTTATGAGTTTTGCCCTCTTTATAAATGGAATAGCCTTTTATAAAATTTTGCTCAATCCATTCATTCAAAAGAGCGTCAACATGTTTTCTTATTTTAGATGATTTATCGGAAAAGGCTTTTTCTGATAAATCGTTCATGTCCAATTCCGCATATATACCCTCATAAGTTATTTTATTGCTCCGTGCAAATGACTTGGATTTCATTCCTACTATTTGCCTTATCAGATAACCTCTTATCACTATGACTTCCTCCGTACCTCTTACCGCTCCTTTTGTTTGCAATAAAGAAATAGGGACATTTATAATTTGCCTGGATAATTGCGAGTATTCGTAAAGTATGGGTTTTCTAAGTAACCGGAATGCCTCTTGTGTCTTTCCGCTTATAGAAACGGTTATTTTGTCGCAAGCCAATAAATAACCCTCGTAAGTGGCTTTACAATTCTTTTTATAGGCTCTTGCTTCTTGTGAATAGTCGATATTTACCATTATGCGGCGGCTTTTTTCAATGCTGCGCGTAACTGCTCCGACGGCCTGCGGGCTTATGCGTTCGCTTTCTGTCATTCCATTCATTGCGCGATAAACCATAGTAGGCGTAAAGGCATGGTTTCCCGCTTCATAAAGGGTAACAACACCGTCATGTACTTCTCTATCGTAGGGGGTAAATCTTGCGCGGCCTGTAAGATTAATATTATCGTCAATATAGGTCAACATGGCCTTTGTGATTATTTCATTTTTTGATTTTGACTTACTCACAATCAAGGCTTGTTCTCCCTCATTTATAAAGTCGCGGGTAATCTCATTTGCCAATTTATTATTTGGTTTTATATGAATCTGCGGAACAACGCTTTTTAGGGATTCAATTGTTTCAATTATTTCTGTTTCTGCGTCTTTGAGCTTTTCCGGGTTTTCTTCGCATTCCTCTATGATAAGGTTGTATTTATCAATTAAAAGGGCTATTTGCCCAAAAGCCGAAAAGTCAATATCCCCTATTGGTGTAATTAGAGCGGAAAAGCTGTCTGATAAATTTCTAATGATCGCGCTAGTGTCTAACGGCATGATAAGATCAGTAATTTTTTTACTTAGCTTCTCCATGCCGTCACGAAAATTATTTATTTCTTCCGTGTATTTTTCATGTAAAATCCTTATATCTTCTAATAATTCTCTTTTTTTGGCTTCATCCTGTTCATTTTCTGGCTGTTCCTGTAACGCGTCAAGTCGCGCTTGCAATGCGTCAATCTCGTCTAATAATGCGCGAATGTCAAAAACGTTTTTGCTTTTTGGGATAATATTAACTCTACCATCTGCCATATATGCCGCCGTCCTTTCTCTGGTGATGTGTTGCATGTGTCTAATGTGTTTTATGTGTTCTATGTGTCCTTTTTTGTCCGCTCTTTTATCGTCTTTGCGGTTTCCTTTTTAACGGCTTCATAAAAGGCTTGTATATCGTCCTCGCTGATTTTCCACGCCTTACCCAGCCGCGCCCCTTTGAGTTTGCCGGATAATAAATACCGTTCAACCGTCTTGGGGTTCACGCCTAAAATAGCGGCGGTTTCCTTTTTGGTGTAATACTTTTTTTCTGCCATTGGTAAACGCTCCTTTGTTTGAAGTGTGTACGATATGTTCTATGTGTCTTACCTGTCCTTTGTGGCCTTATCTGCTTCTATCAGATCATTAAGATACTGCGTTATGCTTTTATGGGCTTCCCAGCTCACGCGCTCTAAATAGTCCCGGTATTCTGCTTTCAATTTCAAATTAAGGCGATAATATTTTGCGGCTGGTTGTTCCTTTGTCGCTTGTGGCTCTTGTGGCTTGTATGTTTCATGTGTCTGTAGTGGCTCATGTGTCCCGCTTTCATCCGGCGCGGCTGGCTGTGTGTTGCCGATAAATGCAAGCGCGGGGTTATCCTTAAAGCTCTTTTTAGGCATGGTCGCCGCTCCTTTCTAAAAATTCCTCTGTAAAGGCCATATAATCAGCGGCGGGGTTACTCTTTGGCGCATACTTAAATATGCTTTGCTGGCTGGCTTGGCTCTCTTTAATTGCCACGGCTTCACGAATAACGGCTTTATATAGAAACGTCCCTATCTGCTCGGCGGTGGAGCTGGCGGCTTCGGACATATCGCGGCTTAATACGCTGCGGGAATTATGCCGTGTAAGAAGAACGCCCGCCAACGTCAAGCCGGGGTTTGTGTATGCCCTTATCGCGTCTATGGTTTCACATAATTGCCCTATACCCTGTAGGCTGTAAATATCCGCTTGCGCTGGAATGATTATGCTATTAGCTGCGGTTAATGCGTTCACGGTGAGAACGCCCAACGCTGGCGGCGTATCTATGATAATAAAATCATAGCGGGGTAGGAGCGGGGCTAAACGCTCTTTTAGGCGGTATTCTTTCCCTGTGGCTGTCAGTTCCACATCAAGCCGTGCAAGGCTTTTACTTGCCGGGATAATATCAGCCCGCCCCTCCCGCTGCTGTATGGCTTCTTCTGCTGTCGCTCTGTTCGTTAAAACTTCGTAGGCTGTCGGCCTGTTCGGGTCGGCTCCGGCGGTTAGCGATATGCTCTCCTGTGGGTCAAGGTCAATCAATAGGGCTATTTTGCCTTTAAGAGTCAAGCCCTCCGCTAATGCTTCCGCGCTTGTGCTTTTGCCAACTCCCCCTTTTTGATTCGTT
>JAVIWB010000436.1:0-15790 GCA_031893035.1 Dermolepida albohirtum | reverse complement strand
AAGTCAGTTTCCGCCTAACGCTACATGTGAGCTCTGTCTGATGGCGTTCTAAGGTCGCTAATAACTTCGGAACGAGAAGAGATACAATGTTCTGGTTTGAAGCAGCGTAACAGTCGTGTCACAATCTATAAGTACACACCTAAAAAACAATCACTTTTGAAAGTCAGTTTCCGCCTAACGCTACATGTGAGCTCTGTCTGATGGCGTTCTAAGGTCGCTAATAACTTCGGAACGAGAAGAGATACAATGTTCTGGTTTGAAGCAGCGTAACAGTCGTGTCACAATCTATAAGTACACACCTAAAAAACAATCACTTTTGAAAGTCAGTTTCCGCCTAACGCTACATGTGAGCTCTGTCTGATGGCGTTCTAAGGTCGCAAATAACTTCGGAACGAGAAGAGATACAATGTTCTGGTTTGAAGCAGCGTAACAGTCGTGTCACAATTCACTTTTGAAAGTCAGTTTCCGCCTAACGCTACATGTGAGCTCTGTCTGATGGCGTTCTAAGGTCGCTAATAACTTCGGGACGAGAAGAGATACAATGTTCTGGTTTGAAGCAGCGTAACAGTCGTGTCACAATCTATAAGTACACACCTAAAAAACAATCACTTTTGAAAGTCAGTTTCCGCCTAACGCTACATGTGAGCTCTGTCTGATGGCGTTCGAAGGTCGCTAATAACTTCGGAACGAGAAGAGATACAATGTTCTGGTTTGAAGCAGCGTAACAGTCGTGTCACAATCTATAAGTACACACCTAAAAAGTTTCCGCCTAACGCTACATGTGAGCTCTGTCTGATGGCGTTCTAAGGTCGCTAATAACTTCGGAACGAGAAGAGATACAATGTTCTGGTTTGAAGCAGCGTAACAGTCGTGTCACAATCTATAAGTACACACCTAAAAAACAATCACTTTTGAAAGTCAGTTTCCGCCTAACGCTACATGTGAGCTCTGTCTGATGGCGTTCTAAGGTCGCTAATAACTTCGGAACGAGAAGAGATACAATGTTCTGGTTTGAAGCAGCGTAACAGTCGTGTCACAATCTATAAGTACACACCTAAAAAACAATCACTTTTGAAAGTCAGTTTCCGCCTAACGCTACATGTGAGCTCTGTCTGATGGCGTTCTAAGGTCGCTAATAACTTCGGAACGAGAAGAGATACAATGTTCTGGTTTGAAGCAGCGTAACAGTCGTGTCACAATCTATAAGTACACACCTAAAAAACAATCACTTTTGAAAGTCAGTTTCCGCCTAACGCTACATGTGAGCTCTGTCTGATGGCGTTCTAAGGTCGCTAATAACTTCGGAACGAGAAGAGATACAATGTTCTGGTTTGAAGCAGCGTAACAGTCGTGTCACAATCTATAAGTACACACCTAAAAAACAATCACTTTTGAAAGTCAGTTTCCGCCTAACGCTACATGTGAGCTCTGTCTGATGGCGTTCTAAGGTCGCTAATAACTTCGGAACGAGAAGAGATACAATGTTCTGGTTTGAAGCAGCGTAACAGTCGTGTCACAATCTATAAGTACACACCTAAAAAACAATCACTTTTGAAAGTCAGTTTCCGCCTAACGCTACATGTGAGCTCTGTCTGATGGCGTTCTAAGGTCGCTAATAACTTCGGAACGAGAAGAGATACAATGTTCTGGTTTGAAGCAGCGTAACAGTCGTGTCACAATCTATAAGTACACACCTAAAAAACAATCACTTTTGAAAGTCAGTTTCCGCCTAACGCTACATGTGAGCTCTGTCTGATGGCGTTCTAAGGTCGCTAATAACTTCGGAACGAGAAGAGATACAATGTTCTGGTTTGAAGCAGCGTAACAGTCGTGTCACAATCTATAAGTACACACCTAAAAAACAATCACTTTTGAAAGTCAGTTTCCGCCTAACGCTACATGTGAGCTCTGTCTGATGGCGTTCTAAGGTCGCTAATAACTTCGGAACGAGAAGAGATACAATGTTCTGGTTTGAAGCAGCGTAACAGTCGTGTCACAATCTATAAGTACACACCTAAAAAACAATCACTTTTGAAAGTCAGTTTCCGCCTAACGCTACATGTGAGCTCTGTCTGATGGCGTTCTAAGGTCGCTAATAACTTCGGAACGAGAAGAGATACAATGTTCTGGTTTGAAGCAGCGTAACAGTCGTGTCACAATCTATAAGTACACACCTAAAAAACAATCACTTTTGAAAGTCAGTTTCCGCCTAACGCTACATGTGAGCTCTGTCTGATGGCGTTCTAAGGTCGCTAATAACTTCGGAACGAGAAGAGATACAATGTTCTGGTTTGAAGCAGCGTAACAGTCGTGTCACAATCTATAAGTACACACCTAAAAAACAATCACTTTTGAAAGTCAGTTTCCGCCTAACGCTACATGTGAGCTCTGTCTGATGGCGTTCTAAGGTCGCTAATAACTTCGGAACGAGAAGAGATACAATGTTCTGGTTTGAAGCAGCGTAACAGTCGTGTCACAATCTATAAGTACGCACCTAAAAAACAACCACTTTTGAACATGTGAGCTCTGTCTGATGGCGTTCTAAGGTCGCTAATAACTTCGGAACGAGAGAGCTGTTCTGGTTTGAAGGCGTAATAGTCGTGTCACAGGTCACACCTAAATAACTTCGGAACGAGAAAAATACAATGTTCTGGTTTGAAGCAGCGTAACAGTCGTGTCACAATCTATAAGTACACACCTAAAAAACAATCACTTTTGAAAGTCAGTTTCCGCCTAACGCTACATGTGAGCTCTGTCTGATGGCGTTCTAAGGTCGCTAATAACTTCGGAACGAGAAGAGATACAATGTTCTGGTTTGAAGCAGCGTAACAGTCGTGTCACAATCTATAAGTACACACCTAAAAAACAATCACTTTTGAAAGTCAGTTTCCGCCTAACGCTACATGTGAGCTCTGTCTGATGGCGTTCTAAGGTCGCTAATAACTTCGGAACGAGAAGAGATACAATGTTCTGGTTTGAAGCAGCGTAACAGTCGTGTCACAATCTATAAGTACACACCTAAAAAACAATCACTTTTGAAAGTCAGTTTCCGCCTAACGCTACATGTGAGCTCTGTCTGATGGCGTTCTAAGGTCGCTAATAACTTCGGAACGAGAAGAGATACAATGTTCTGGTTTGAAGCAGCGTAACAGTCGTGTCACAATCTATAAGTACACACCTAAAAAACAATCACTTTTGAAAGTCAGTTTCCGCCTAACGCTACATGTGAGCTCTGTCTGATGGCGTTCTAAGGTCGCTAATAACTTCGGAACGAGAAGAGATACAATGTTCTGGTTTGAAGCAGCGTAACAGTCGTGTCACAATCTATAAGTACACACCTAAAAAACAATCACTTTTGAAAGTCAGTTTCCGCCTAACGCTACATGTGAGCTCTGTCTGATGGCGTTCTAAGGTCGCTAATAACTTCGGAACGAGAAGAGATACAATGTTCTGGTTTGAAGCAGCGTAACAGTCGTGTCACAATCTATAAGTACACACCTAAAAAACAATCACTTTTGAAAGTCAGTTTCCGCCTAACGCTACATGTGAGCTCTGTCTGATGGCGTTCTAAGGTCGCTAATAACTTCGGAACGAGAAGAGATACAATGTTCTGGTTTGAAGCAGCGTAACAGTCGTGTCACAATCTATAAGTACACACCTAAAAAACAATCACTTTTGAAAGTCAGTTTCCGCCTAACGCTACATGTGAGCTCTGTCTGATGGCGTTCTAAGGTCGCTAATAACTTCGGAACGAGAAGAGATACAATGTTCTGGTTTGAAGCAGCGTAACAGTCGTGTCACAATCTATAAGTACACACCTAAAAAACAATCACTTTTGAAAGTCAGTTTCCGCCTAACGCTACATGTGAGCTCTGTCTGATGGCGTTCTAAGGTCGCTAATAACTTCGGAACGAGAAGAGATACAATGTTCTGGTTTGAAGCAGCGTAACAGTCGTGTCACAATCTATAAGTACACACCTAAAAAACAATCACTTTTGAAAGTCAGTTTCCGCCTAACGCTACATGTGAGCTCTGTCTGATGGCGTTCTAAGGTCGCTAATAACTTCGGAACGAGAAGAGATACAATGTTCTGGTTTGAAGCAGCGTAACAGTCGTGTCACAATCTATAAGTACACACCTAAAAAACAATCACTTTTGAAAGTCAGTTTCCGCCTAACGCTACATGTGAGCTCTGTCTGATGGCGTTCTAAGGTCGCTAATAACTTCGGAACGAGAAGAGATACAATGTTCTGGTTTGAAGCAGCGTAACAGTCGTGTCACAATCTATAAGTACACACCTAAAAAACAATCACTTTTGAAAGTCAGTTTCCGCCTAACGCTACATGTGAGCTCTGTCTGATGGCGTTCTAAGGTCGCTAATAACTTCGGAACGAGAAGAGATACAATGTTCTGGTTTGAAGCAGCGTAACAGTCGTGTCACAATCTATAAGTACACACCTAAAAAACAATCACTTTTGAAAGTCAGTTTCCGCCTAACGCTACATGTGAGCTCTGTCTGATGGCGTTCTAAGGTCGCTAATAACTTCGGAACGAGAAGAGATACAATGTTCTGGTTTGAAGCAGCGTAACAGTCGTGTCACAATCTATAAGTACACACCTAAAAAACAATCACTTTTGAAAGTCAGTTTCCGCCTAACGCTACATGTGAGCTCTGTCTGATGGCGTTCTAAGGTCGCTAATAACTTCGGAACGAGAAGAGATACAATGTTCTGGTTTGAAGCAGCGTAACAGTCGTGTCACAATCTATAAGTACACACCTAAAAAACAATCACTTTTGAAAGTCAGTTTCCGCCTAACGCTACATGTGAGCTCTGTCTGATGGCGTTCTAAGGTCGCTAATAACTTCGGAACGAGAAGAGATACAATGTTCTGGTTTGAAGCAGCGTAACAGTCGTGTCACAATCTATAAGTACACACCTAAAAAACAATCACTTTTGAAAGTCAGTTTCCGCCTAACGCTACATGTGAGCTCTGTCTGATGGCGTTCTAAGGTCGCTAATAACTTCGGAACGAGAAGAGATACAATGTTCTGGTTTGAAGCAGCGTAACAGTCGTGTCACAATCTATAAGTACACACCTAAAAAACAATCACTTTTGAAAGTCAGTTTCCGCCTAACGCTACATGTGAGCTCTGTCTGATGGCGTTCTAAGGTCGCTAATAACTTCGGAACGAGAAGAGATACAATGTTCTGGTTTGAAGCAGCGTAACAGTCGTGTCACAATCTATAAGTACACACCTAAAAAACAATCACTTTTGAAAGTCAGTTTCCGCCTAACGCTACATGTGAGCTCTGTCTGATGGCGTTCTAAGGTCGCTAATAACTTCGGAACGAGAAGAGATACAATGTTCTGGTTTGAAGCAGCGTAACAGTCGTGTCACAATCTATAAGTACACACCTAAAAAACAATCACTTTTGAAAGTCAGTTTCCGCCTAACGCTACATGTGAGCTCTGTCTGATGGCGTTCTAAGGTCGCTAATAACTTCGGAACGAGAAGAGATACAATGTTCTGGTTTGAAGCAGCGTAACAGTCGTGTCACAATCTATAAGTACACACCTAAAAAACAATCACTTTTGAAAGTCAGTTTCCGCCTAACGCTACATGTGAGCTCTGTCTGATGGCGTTCTAAGGTCGCTAATAACTTCGGAACGAGAAGAGATACAATGTTCTGGTTTGAAGCAGCGTAACAGTCGTGTCACAATCTATAAGTACACACCTAAAAAACAATCACTTTTGAAAGTCAGTTTCCGCCTAACGCTACATGTGAGCTCTGTCTGATGGCGTTCTAAGGTCGCTAATAACTTCGGAACGAGAAGAGATACAATGTTCTGGTTTGAAGCAGCGTAACAGTCGTGTCACAATCTATAAGTACACACCTAAAAAACAATCACTTTTGAAAGTCAGTTTCCGCCTAACGCTACATGTGAGCTCTGTCTGATGGCGTTCTAAGGTCGCTAATAACTTCGGAACGAGAAGAGATACAATGTTCTGGTTTGAAGCAGCGTAACAGTCGTGTCACAATCTATAAGTACACACCTAAAAAACAATCACTTTTGAAAGTCAGTTTCCGCCTAACGCTACATGTGAGCTCTGTCTGATGGCGTTCTAAGGTCGCTAATAACTTCGGAACGAGAAGAGATACAATGTTCTGGTTTGAAGCAGCGTAACAGTCGTGTCACAATCTATAAGTACACACCTAAAAAACAATCACTTTTGAAAGTCAGTTTCCGCCTAACGCTACATGTGAGCTCTGTCTGATGGCGTTCTAAGGTCGCTAATAACTTCGGAACGAGAAGAGATACAATGTTCTGGTTTGAAGCAGCGTAACAGTCGTGTCACAATCTATAAGTACACACCTAAAAAACAATCACTTTTGAAAGTCAGTTTCCGCCTAACGCTACATGTGAGCTCTGTCTGATGGCGTTCTAAGGTCGCTAATAACTTCGGAACGAGAAGAGATACAATGTTCTGGTTTGAAGCAGCGTAACAGTCGTGTCACAATCTATAAGTACACACCTAAAAAACAATCACTTTTGAAAGTCAGTTTCCGCCTAACGCTACATGTGAGCTCTGTCTGATGGCGTTCTAAGGTCGCTAATAACTTCGGAACGAGAAGAGATACAATGTTCTGGTTTGAAGCAGCGTAACAGTCGTGTCACAATCTATAAGTACACACCTAAAAAACAATCACTTTTGAAAGTCAGTTTCCGCCTAACGCTACATGTGAGCTCTGTCTGATGGCGTTCTAAGGTCGCTAATAACTTCGGAACGAGAAGAGATACAATGTTCTGGTTTGAAGCAGCGTAACAGTCGTGTCACAATCTATAAGTACACACCTAAAAAACAATCACTTTTGAAAGTCAGTTTCCGCCTAACGCTACATGTGAGCTCTGTCTGATGGCGTTCTAAGGTCGCTAATAACTTCGGAACGAGAAGAGATACAATGTTCTGGTTTGAAGCAGCGTAACAGTCGTGTCACAATCTATAAGTACACACCTAAAAAACAATCACTTTTGAAAGTCAGTTTCCGCCTAACGCTACATGTGAGCTCTGTCTGATGGCGTTCTAAGGTCGCTAATAACTTCGGAACGAGAAGAGATACAATGTTCTGGTTTGAAGCAGCGTAACAGTCGTGTCACAATCTATAAGTACACACCTAAAAAACAATCACTTTTGAAAGTCAGTTTCCGCCTAACGCTACATGTGAGCTCTGTCTGATGGCGTTCTAAGGTCGCTAATAACTTCGGAACGAGAAGAGATACAATGTTCTGGTTTGAAGCAGCGTAACAGTCGTGTCACAATCTATAAGTACACACCTAAAAAACAATCACTTTTGAAAGTCAGTTTCCGCCTAACGCTACATGTGAGCTCTGTCTGATGGCGTTCTAAGGTCGCTAATAACTTCGGAACGAGAAGAGATACAATGTTCTGGTTTGAAGCAGCGTAACAGTCGTGTCACAATCTATAAGTACACACCTAAAAAACAATCACTTTTGAAAGTCAGTTTCCGCCTAACGCTACATGTGAGCTCTGTCTGATGGCGTTCTAAGGTCGCTAATAACTTCGGAACGAGAAGAGATACAATGTTCTGGTTTGAAGCAGCGTAACAGTCGTGTCACAATCTATAAGTACACACCTAAAAAACAATCACTTTTGAAAGTCAGTTTCCGCCTAACGCTACATGTGAGCTCTGTCTGATGGCGTTCTAAGGTCGCTAATAACTTCGGAACGAGAAGAGATACAATGTTCTGGTTTGAAGCAGCGTAACAGTCGTGTCACAATCTATAAGTACACACCTAAAAAACAATCACTTTTGAAAGTCAGTTTCCGCCTAACGCTACATGTGAGCTCTGTCTGATGGCGTTCTAAGGTCGCTAATAACTTCGGAACGAGAAGAGATACAATGTTCTGGTTTGAAGCAGCGTAACAGTCGTGTCACAATCTATAAGTACACACCTAAAAAACAATCACTTTTGAAAGTCAGTTTCCGCCTAACGCTACATGTGAGCTCTGTCTGATGGCGTTCTAAGGTCGCTAATAACTTCGGAACGAGAAGAGATACAATGTTCTGGTTTGAAGCAGCGTAACAGTCGTGTCACAATCTATAAGTACACACCTAAAAAACAATCACTTTTGAAAGTCAGTTTCCGCCTAACGCTACATGTGAGCTCTGTCTGATGGCGTTCTAAGGTCGCTAATAACTTCGGAACGAGAAGAGATACAATGTTCTGGTTTGAAGCAGCGTAACAGTCGTGTCACAATCTATAAGTACACACCTAAAAAACAATCACTTTTGAAAGTCAGTTTCCGCCTAACGCTACATGTGAGCTCTGTCTGATGGCGTTCTAAGGTCGCTAATAACTTCGGAACGAGAAGAGATACAATGTTCTGGTTTGAAGCAGCGTAACAGTCGTGTCACAATCTATAAGTACACACCTAAAAAACAATCACTTTTGAAAGTCAGTTTCCGCCTAACGCTACATGTGAGCTCTGTCTGATGGCGTTCTAAGGTCGCTAATAACTTCGGAACGAGAAGAGATACAATGTTCTGGTTTGAAGCAGCGTAACAGTCGTGTCACAATCTATAAGTACACACCTAAAAAACAATCACTTTTGAAAGTCAGTTTCCGCCTAACGCTACATGTGAGCTCTGTCTGATGGCGTTCTAAGGTCGCTAATAACTTCGGAACGAGAAGAGATACAATGTTCTGGTTTGAAGCAGCGTAACAGTCGTGTCACAATCTATAAGTACACACCTAAAAAACAATCACTTTTGAAAGTCAGTTTCCGCCTAACGCTACATGTGAGCTCTGTCTGATGGCGTTCTAAGGTCGCTAATAACTTCGGAACGAGAAGAGATACAATGTTCTGGTTTGAAGCAGCGTAACAGTCGTGTCACAATCTATAAGTACACACCTAAAAAACAATCACTTTTGAAAGTCAGTTTCCGCCTAACGCTACATGTGAGCTCTGTCTGATGGCGTTCTAAGGTCGCTAATAACTTCGGAACGAGAAGAGATACAATGTTCTGGTTTGAAGCAGCGTAACAGTCGTGTCACAATCTATAAGTACACACCTAAAAAACAATCACTTTTGAAAGTCAGTTTCCGCCTAACGCTACATGTGAGCTCTGTCTGATGGCGTTCTAAGGTCGCTAATAACTTCGGAACGAGAAGAGATACAATGTTCTGGTTTGAAGCAGCGTAACAGTCGTGTCACAATCTATAAGTACACACCTAAAAAACAATCACTTTTGAAAGTCAGTTTCCGCCTAACGCTACATGTGAGCTCTGTCTGATGGCGTTCTAAGGTCGCTAATAACTTCGGAACGAGAAGAGATACAATGTTCTGGTTTGAAGCAGCGTAACAGTCGTGTCACAATCTATAAGTACACACCTAAAAAACAATCACTTTTGAAAGTCAGTTTCCGCCTAACGCTACATGTGAGCTCTGTCTGATGGCGTTCTAAGGTCGCTAATAACTTCGGAACGAGAAGAGATACAATGTTCTGGTTTGAAGCAGCGTAACAGTCGTGTCACAATCTATAAGTACACACCTAAAAAACAATCACTTTTGAAAGTCAGTTTCCGCCTAACGCTACATGTGAGCTCTGTCTGATGGCGTTCTAAGGTCGCTAATAACTTCGGAACGAGAAGAGATACAATGTTCTGGTTTGAAGCAGCGTAACAGTCGTGTCACAATCTATAAGTACACACCTAAAAAACAATCACTTTTGAAAGTCAGTTTCCGCCTAACGCTACATGTGAGCTCTGTCTGATGGCGTTCTAAGGTCGCTAATAACTTCGGAACGAGAAGAGATACAATGTTCTGGTTTGAAGCAGCGTAACAGTCGTGTCACAATCTATAAGTACACACCTAAAAAACAATCACTTTTGAAAGTCAGTTTCCGCCTAACGCTACATGTGAGCTCTGTCTGATGGCGTTCTAAGGTCGCTAATAACTTCGGAACGAGAAGAGATACAATGTTCTGGTTTGAAGCAGCGTAACAGTCGTGTCACAATCTATAAGTACACACCTAAAAAACAATCACTTTTGAAAGTCAGTTTCCGCCTAACGCTACATGTGAGCTCTGTCTGATGGCGTTCTAAGGTCGCTAATAACTTCGGAACGAGAAGAGATACAATGTTCTGGTTTGAAGCAGCGTAACAGTCGTGTCACAATCTATAAGTACACACCTAAAAAACAATCACTTTTGAAAGTCAGTTTCCGCCTAACGCTACATGTGAGCTCTGTCTGATGGCGTTCTAAGGTCGCTAATAACTTCGGAACGAGAAGAGATACAATGTTCTGGTTTGAAGCAGCGTAACAGTCGTGTCACAATCTATAAGTACACACCTAAAAAACAATCACTTTTGAAAGTCAGTTTCCGCCTAACGCTACATGTGAGCTCTGTCTGATGGCGTTCTAAGGTCGCTAATAACTTCGGAACGAGAAGAGATACAATGTTCTGGTTTGAAGCAGCGTAACAGTCGTGTCACAATCTATAAGTACACACCTAAAAAACAATCACTTTTGAAAGTCAGTTTCCGCCTAACGCTACATGTGAGCTCTGTCTGATGGCGTTCTAAGGTCGCTAATAACTTCGGAACGAGAAGAGATACAATGTTCTGGTTTGAAGCAGCGTAACAGTCGTGTCACAATCTATAAGTACACACCTAAAAAACAATCACTTTTGAAAGTCAGTTTCCGCCTAACGCTACATGTGAGCTCTGTCTGATGGCGTTCTAAGGTCGCTAATAACTTCGGAACGAGAAGAGATACAATGTTCTGGTTTGAAGCAGCGTAACAGTCGTGTCACAATCTATAAGTACACACCTAAAAAACAATCACTTTTGAAAGTCAGTTTCCGCCTAACGCTACATGTGAGCTCTGTCTGATGGCGTTCTAAGGTCGCTAATAACTTCGGAACGAGAAGAGATACAATGTTCTGGTTTGAAGCAGCGTAACAGTCGTGTCACAATCTATAAGTACACACCTAAAAAACAATCACTTTTGAAAGTCAGTTTCCGCCTAACGCTACATGTGAGCTCTGTCTGATGGCGTTCTAAGGTCGCTAATAACTTCGGAACGAGAAGAGATACAATGTTCTGGTTTGAAGCAGCGTAACAGTCGTGTCACAATCTATAAGTACACACCTAAAAAACAATCACTTTTGAAAGTCAGTTTCCGCCTAACGCTACATGTGAGCTCTGTCTGATGGCGTTCTAAGGTCGCTAATAACTTCGGAACGAGAAGAGATACAATGTTCTGGTTTGAAGCAGCGTAACAGTCGTGTCACAATCTATAAGTACACACCTAAAAAACAATCACTTTTGAAAGTCAGTTTCCGCCTAACGCTACATGTGAGCTCTGTCTGATGGCGTTCTAAGGTCGCTAATAACTTCGGAACGAGAAGAGATACAATGTTCTGGTTTGAAGCAGCGTAACAGTCGTGTCACAATCTATAAGTACACACCTAAAAAACAATCACTTTTGAAAGTCAGTTTCCGCCTAACGCTACATGTGAGCTCTGTCTGATGGCGTTCTAAGGTCGCTAATAACTTCGGAACGAGAAGAGATACAATGTTCTGGTTTGAAGCAGCGTAACAGTCGTGTCACAATCTATAAGTACACACCTAAAAAACAATCACTTTTGAAAGTCAGTTTCCGCCTAACGCTACATGTGAGCTCTGTCTGATGGCGTTCTAAGGTCGCTAATAACTTCGGAACGAGAAGAGATACAATGTTCTGGTTTGAAGCAGCGTAACAGTCGTGTCACAATCTATAAGTACACACCTAAAAAACAATCACTTTTGAAAGTCAGTTTCCGCCTAACGCTACATGTGAGCTCTGTCTGATGGCGTTCTAAGGTCGCTAATAACTTCGGAACGAGAAGAGATACAATGTTCTGGTTTGAAGCAGCGTAACAGTCGTGTCACAATCTATAAGTACACACCTAAAAAACAATCACTTTTGAAAGTCAGTTTCCGCCTAACGCTACATGTGAGCTCTGTCTGATGGCGTTCTAAGGTCGCTAATAACTTCGGAACGAGAAGAGATACAATGTTCTGGTTTGAAGCAGCGTAACAGTCGTGTCACAATCTATAAGTACACACCTAAAAAACAATCACTTTTGAAAGTCAGTTTCCGCCTAACGCTACATGTGAGCTCTGTCTGATGGCGTTCTAAGGTCGCTAATAACTTCGGAACGAGAAGAGATACAATGTTCTGGTTTGAAGCAGCGTAACAGTCGTGTCACAATCTATAAGTACACACCTAAAAAACAATCACTTTTGAAAGTCAGTTTCCGCCTAACGCTACATGTGAGCTCTGTCTGATGGCGTTCTAAGGTCGCTAATAACTTCGGAACGAGAAGAGATACAATGTTCTGGTTTGAAGCAGCGTAACAGTCGTGTCACAATCTATAAGTACACACCTAAAAAACAATCACTTTTGAAAGTCAGTTTCCGCCTAACGCTACATGTGAGCTCTGTCTGATGGCGTTCTAAGGTCGCTAATAACTTCGGAACGAGAAGAGATACAATGTTCTGGTTTGAAGCAGCGTAACAGTCGTGTCACAATCTATAAGTACACACCTAAAAAACAATCACTTTTGAAAGTCAGTTTCCGCCTAACGCTACATGTGAGCTCTGTCTGATGGCGTTCTAAGGTCGCTAATAACTTCGGAACGAGAAGAGATACAATGTTCTGGTTTGAAGCAGCGTAACAGTCGTGTCACAATCTATAAGTACACACCTAAAAAACAATCACTTTTGAAAGTCAGTTTCCGCCTAACGCTACATGTGAGCTCTGTCTGATGGCGTTCTAAGGTCGCTAATAACTTCGGAACGAGAAGAGATACAATGTTCTGGTTTGAAGCAGCGTAACAGTCGTGTCACAATCTATAAGTACACACCTAAAAAACAATCACTTTTGAAAGTCAGTTTCCGCCTAACGCTACATGTGAGCTCTGTCTGATGGCGTTCTAAGGTCGCTAATAACTTCGGAACGAGAAGAGATACAATGTTCTGGTTTGAAGCAGCGTAACAGTCGTGTCACAATCTATAAGTACACACCTAAAAAACAATCACTTTTGAAAGTCAGTTTCCGCCTAACGCTACATGTGAGCTCTGTCTGATGGCGTTCTAAGGTCGCTAATAACTTCGGAACGAGAAGAGATACAATGTTCTGGTTTGAAGCAGCGTAACAGTCGTGTCACAATCTATAAGTACACACCTAAAAAACAATCACTTTTGAAAGTCAGTTTCCGCCTAACGCTACATGTGAGCTCTGTCTGATGGCGTTCTAAGGTCGCTAATAACTTCGGAACGAGAAGAGATACAATGTTCTGGTTTGAAGCAGCGTAACAGTCGTGTCACAATCTATAAGTACACACCTAAAAAACAATCACTTTTGAAAGTCAGTTTCCGCCTAACGCTACATGTGAGCTCTGTCTGATGGCGTTCTAAGGTCGCTAATAACTTCGGAACGAGAAGAGATACAATGTTCTGGTTTGAAGCAGCGTAACAGTCGTGTCACAATCTATAAGTACACACCTAAAAAACAATCACTTTTGAAAGTCAGTTTCCGCCTAACGCTACATGTGAGCTCTGTCTGATGGCGTTCTAAGGTCGCTAATAACTTCGGAACGAGAAGAGATACAATGTTCTGGTTTGAAGCAGCGTAACAGTCGTGTCACAATCTATAAGTACACACCTAAAAAACAATCACTTTTGAAAGTCAGTTTCCGCCTAACGCTACATGTGAGCTCTGTCTGATGGCGTTCTAAGGTCGCTAATAACTTCGGAACGAGAAGAGATACAATGTTCTGGTTTGAAGCAGCGTAACAGTCGTGTCACAATCTATAAGTACACACCTAAAAAACAATCACTTTTGAAAGTCAGTTTCCGCCTAACGCTACATGTGAGCTCTGTCTGATGGCGTTCTAAGGTCGCTAATAACTTCGGAACGAGAAGAGATACAATGTTCTGGTTTGAAGCAGCGTAACAGTCGTGTCACAATCTATAAGTACACACCTAAAAAACAATCACTTTTGAAAGTCAGTTTCCGCCTAACGCTACATGTGAGCTCTGTCTGATGGCGTTCTAAGGTCGCTAATAACTTCGGAACGAGAAGAGATACAATGTTCTGGTTTGAAGCAGCGTAACAGTCGTGTCACAATCTATAAGTACACACCTAAAAAACAATCACTTTTGAAAGTCAGTTTCCGCCTAACGCTACATGTGAGCTCTGTCTGATGGCGTTCTAAGGTCGCTAATAACTTCGGAACGAGAAGAGATACAATGTTCTGGTTTGAAGCAGCGTAACAGTCGTGTCACAATCTATAAGTACACACCTAAAAAACAATCACTTTTGAAAGTCAGTTTCCGCCTAACGCTACATGTGAGCTCTGTCTGATGGCGTTCTAAGGTCGCTAATAACTTCGGAACGAGAAGAGATACAATGTTCTGGTTTGAAGCAGCGTAACAGTCGTGTCACAATCTATAAGTACACACCTAAAAAACAATCACTTTTGAAAGTCAGTTTCCGCCTAACGCTACATGTGAGCTCTGTCTGATGGCGTTCTAAGGTCGCTAATAACTTCGGAACGAGAAGAGATACAATGTTCTGGTTTGAAGCAGCGTAACAGTCGTGTCACAATCTATAAGTACACACCTAAAACAATCACTTTTGAAAGTCAGTTTCCGCCTAACGCTACATGTGAGCTCTGTCTGATGGCGTTCTAAGGTCGCTAATAACTTCGGAACGAGAAGAGATACAATGTTCTGGTTTGAAGCAGCGTAACAGTCGTGTCACAATCTATAAGTACACACCTAAAAAACAATCACTTTTGAAAGTCAGTTTCCGCCTAACGCTACATGTGAGCTCTGTCTGATGGCGTTCTAAGGTCGCTAATAACTTCGGAACGAGAAGAGATACAATGTTCTGGTTTGAAGCAGCGTAACAGTCGTGTCACAATCTATAAGTACACACCTAAAAAACAATCACTTTTGAAAGTCAGTTTCCGCCTAACGCTACATGTGAGCTCTGTCTGATGGCGTTCTAAGGTCGCTAATAACTTCGGAACGAGAAGAGATACAATGTTCTGGTTTGAAGCAGCGTAACAGTCGTGTCACAATCTATAAGTACACACCTAAAAAACAATCACTTTTGAAAGTCAGTTTCCGCCTAACGCTACATGTGAGCTCTGTCTGATGGCGTTCTAAAGGTTGCTAATAACTTCGGAACGAGAAGAGATACAATGTTCTGGTTTGAAGCAGCGTGGTCGCTAATAACTTCGGAACGAGAAGAGATACAATGTTCTGGTTTGAAGCAGCGTAACAGTCGTGTCACAATCTATAAGTACACACCTAAAAAACAATCACTTTTGAAAGTCAGTTTCCACCTAACGCTACATGTGAGCTCTGTCTTATGGCGTTCCAAGGTTGCTAATAACTTCGGAACGAGAAGAGATACAATGTTCTGGTTTGAAGCAGCGTAACAGTCGTGTCACAATCTATAAGTACACACCTAAAAAACAATCACTTTTGAAAGTCAGTTTCCGCCTAACGCTACATGTGAGCTCTGTCTTATGGCGTTCTAAGGTCGTTTCGGAACGAGAAGTGATACAATGTTCTGGTTTGAAGCGGAACAGTCGACAATCTATAAGACAGAGTCAGTTTCCGCCTAACGCTACATGTTCTGGTTTTCGGAACGAGAGCAATGTTCGTAACAGTCGTGTCACAATCTATAAGTAACACCTAAAAA